>JBBBDQ010000222.1:7977500-7992500 GCA_037127315.1 Ascarosepion bandense | reverse complement strand
TTTGTAAACGAGTTATTACGCGACTAAGTTTTCTATCATGGGTAGTGTCTTCGGGCTATTTGCAATTAATTGTTTTTACCGTTTCTTTAAGAACGCTCACGCAACGGAGATTTTTTAATATTGCAAATCGCCTGATGACACCAATCCTGGTAGAAACCTAGGTCGCGTAATACCTCGTTTACAAAATGAAAATATTCAAAAGTTCTACAATATAATTGTATTGAACACTTTTTAATACATATGCGAACTGGTCTAATCTTATTATGACCAGAAACAAAACAATCAGTCAACAATTAATATACATATATATATATATATATAAATATATATATATATATATATATATATATATATATATATATATATATATGAGGTCTTCATTATAATAGAGAGTACTGTAAAAAATCAGTCAAGTAGTGAAAAATATACTGAATTAATTCCATATCTGCTCTTGTTGGTGTTTAGAATACCTAAACATAACCACGAATGACTCATTATCCAAGTATATCCAACCTACGAAACTACTTAGAATTTGAGCCAAAAACAACAGATGACTTAGATATATCCCTGGAAATAATCGAATTACACAGAAAATAAACATACTGAATAATAGCAAACATTCATATTGAAGCCTACAGAGAAGTTTATTTGTATAATATTGTCACTCGGTCAGTGTCCAAGATTCAGCGAATTTTAATTTATTCCGGTTGTTTGCTCATCGATTGTTGATATTATATCCCGAGTCGGGTCTGTCAGAATTTTCTTCTATTTTTTTTAGCTGATACCAAAATTACATTTTCTAATTTAGATAAATATGTGACATTATTTTTCCGGAATTAAAAAGATTGAGATATTTATTTTAAATTATTACTGACATTTGTATAAATCAGATTTTAATGATAATTATTGCAATTATGACGTGACAATGATGGTTACTTGAGTATTGCACGAATTCTAATTACAAAAGAAATATTAGAAAATAAAGAACTGTAGATAAATTTAAATTACTCAAACGATAGCACTATTACGTTCAAAATTTTCTATGTTATATTAATATGACATAATTCATTAAACTTCAAAAGCTATAACCAATAATGGAAGATCTATTAAACCTAAAAAAATAATAAATAGTGTTTCTATACAAAACTATATGAGGAAATATCATGTATCTGAGTGACGTTGACATTACTCGCTCGCTGTTCTCTAACATAATTTCAAAGCTTGACGCCCATAAGAAGAGCGGAGTTGGTTTGAAGTAATTTGTCCCTGAAATCTCCTGTCATCTCCAAACTCTAAAAGTATTGCTTCTCTGCTTCTTGCTTTTCGGCCTACTAGAAATCTTCCTATGTGGTTCTTATATTTAAGAACGATAGAGAATCCTCAGACCCCTCTAATAATCGCCCTATCTCTCTCCTACCGATTTTTTTGCACAGTGCTAGGGATTAGTATAAATACTGAAGCGGTTCAACATTTCACAACCAACGGTCTCTTCTCCGATGAAAAGTATGGTTTCCGATCCTGCTGGTATGTTAACGACTATCAGAGAGTATATATAACAGGCTCTCGCTAAGAACGGCGAAGCTCGAGATATTACTCTGGATATCTTCAAAACATTTGTCAGAGTCTGGCATGTTGCCATTCTACGCAAGCTACAAGGCTATGATATAAATGGACCTTTGTCTGACCTAATATAGTCTTTCCTTTTAAATCGCATAATGAATGTAGCATTGAATGAGCATGCTTCGTTAATATCATACGAACGCGGGTGTCCTTCAAGGCTCAATTCTAAGCCCTACTATTTTTCTGATCTTCATCAACGACCTGAGTGATGTAATCAGATCCTAAGTAGACAACTACGCTTACGGCACAACTATTTGCTCAAAACCTGATAAGAAATCTGCCAAGACTGACAAAGCAAACTTCGCTGCTTATCTTGAAAAGAACCTCTAATCTGTTATGAACTGGGTAAGAAATGACTCGTTAATTTGAATGCTTTCAAAATAATGCTCCTAAACTTTAACCACCGTATGCAACCGCTCCTACTCCCCCTCACATCGAAATGATCAGGCTAGTCTCCCTGAAAACAAAACACTGCTTCTCTGCGGGTTAACTTTTTCAGCAAACCTCAATATCGAATCTGCTGCTAAGAAGATCGGTTCACTGTGTAGTTCCAGGAAGTTTTCCCCGTCTGAATCTCTCCTATATATACACATCTACAATCCACCCGTGTAGTGAATACTGCTGCCACATCTGGCCGGGTTCCCCTGCTATTCAGCTCTGGGTTCTTAACAAAACCAACGGAGAATCTGTATTATGATCGATCCTGACTTGGCGGCTAAGATGCAATCACATTCTCAACGGCGTAATGTGGCTTCCCTATGTCTCTTCTACAAATATTTTCACGGCTTCTTCTCCGATGAATTTCGCTGACTAGTTCACCTATGTATGAATTTATTTGAGTTACTAGACTAGCAACTAAGTCCCACCCTTTACAGTGAAACCAATTAAATATAAACACTTCTACTCTATCAGCTTCGTTACTTTCACTTCCCGACCATGGAATTCCCTTTTGTATATTTGCTTCCCCGACAGATTAAATCTGCAGGAATTTAAATGCAAGGTCATAGACATACCCTATCTCACTGACACCCTTTCTCTCAAGCTCCTTTCGCCATCCACTCCACCTCCATTACACAGGTGTTCTCATCCATCTATTACCCTCCTCCTTACATCCCCTGTAACCTGCTCCTCTTTCTTATTACTTTCTCGTATGTAATCCTCTGCGCACCAGTGGCCGTTAGACCACCTTGCTTAGGGTGAAATGATTAAAAAATATACATATAAATATATAATTTCCAATTGTGATAGTGTTTCACGCCAATGTTGTTTTTCAGTAGTTTTGCTGATAAAATGTATTTTGGCAAGCCGATATTTTATTGTAAAGTACTCAATATCTGGAGAGAGAGAGAGAGAGAGAGAGAGAGAGAGAGAGAGAGAGAGTTGATAATTACAAAAAAATTATCACTTTATCAGACCAGATTTAAATGTACCTACTATTCTCCTCGGGGTTCTTAACAAAATACAGCGAAGAACATGTAATGTGATTGATACCGACTTGGCAGACCGCCTGCAGTATCCCTCTCACCGTCGTGACGTGGCTTCCCTGTGCCTCTTCGATAAATACTTTCATGGCTTCTGCTCTGACGAACTTAAATCACTGGTGCCCCCTAGATGTGAATTTGCACGAGATACTTGATTGGCAACTAGGTCCCACCCTTATACAGTGAAACCGATGAAATGTAACCGCAATTTCTACTCCAACAGCTTCTTTCCTCTCACTTCCCGCCTGTGGAATTCCCTATCGCATGCTTGCTTCCCCGACGGCTACAACCTCCAGGAGTTTAAATGTAAGATCAATAGACACCACCTAACACACTAACTCACACCCACTCTCTCCAACACTCTCCCTATGTACATCCTAAGTCTTCTACCACCCTCCTTCTAACATTTCCCATACCCAATCGCTCGATGTAACCCCCTGCGCTATAGTGGCAGTGAAATGCCTTGCTTGGGGTGACACGATTATATATATATATATAATCCCTTTGAATCATATTGAGGCAGCAATTTCATTGTTTTCTTTCTGAAGATATTTCGGTTCAAAGTATAAGTGTTTAAAATTTCAGTATTTATTTCCTGATATTTATATTTATATGTAGTATACAGATTGGCAGCCACATTCATATCCGATTGCCCTATTTTTAGGTGACAAAAGTAAGACAGCATATAGTCTTAAAGCAAATAGCATTTAATATCTGTTTAAATAACCCTTGCTTGAAATAAATGCATCCAGTCTGCATACCATTAACACAATTCATTTGCGATGTATTTCTAGAATTTTAATGAAAATTCCTTCAGTTCTTGTTTGTTTCGGAGGATTTCATTTCAGTCTTCTCTTAAGGATTCGTGAATCAATATATTCGAAATTCGAAAAGTTCGTGATGCTCAATATTTCTACAATAGTTCTGATCGATTTTTCGTTTCCCATCTTTAAATTGGGATGGTTTTCTCACACAAGCCTCTCTTACATCTTCATGCTGTTTTACTTGTACAAGGAACACTGTCTTTACCTGTGAAAACGACTAAAACTAAGATTTGTCATTCAAAGCAATTTAATGATTAATCAGTTCTAAAAGACATCACCTTGGCAACCAGAGAAACCTGTCATTCGCGTGTACTAATAGTTTTGTTCACTTTAAAATGGGTGGCTTCAAACAAAAGATTGGCCTAAAGTTGGTTTACACATTTAAATTAATATACAAGCTAATAAATTCTAAACTACTTCTCATATTCATATTTTGATCATAAAGCCAATATATTTAAGTGAACAACTTAAAAAAATCGACTTGCCGTTCCAATACACATGGAAGGCAATTAATATATTCCCTGACGATCCGTTTAAGTGAAACCTAGGTAGGTTCGTCTTGCTCACTAGGTATATATATATATATATATATATATATGATGGACTCTCCCGTCGATCTCGACGTATGAGGTTCCGACAACTCTGACTTCATCCATGCTTCAGCCTCTGATGACATCTAAGTCCACCAAGGGACTTACAAATCAATCCACACAGAGTGCAAGTGTGCTGGTTATGGGATGCACTTGCAGGTACCAATACAGCCCGCTTGACTCTCTCTCGTTTCTGACTCATATGATTCAGACTGTCAGATTTGAAACGCTGAAGACCATCAAAACAACATGCCTTCCACTCCATTCGATCAGAGACTCTGCTCTCAAGAATGTTGTGAGGCAGATTGAGAGAAATCAAATTACTCCTGATCTTATCCTTGTACCTCAGTAAAGGCCGTCCAACATTTCTCCTACCGCTCTCCAATTGACTGTACATCATGATTTTTGGTATCCTTTCCTCGGTCATACTCAATACGTGTCCAGTCCAACGTAGTTGGAACTGAATGAGGAATGGCTCTATTCCAGAAATATTACATTTTCTGAAGAGGTCAACGTTGGGCATCTTGTCTCGAATGCTAAGACCACAGATTGACCGCAAACAGTGTTTGTGAAATACATCCAGCTGACGGATGTGAAGTCTATAAGGAGTCCAAGACTCAGAGCCATACAGGAGGATGGAGAGAATAACAGCTCGATAAACCACAATTTTCGTATCCAATCGGATACCACGTTCATCCCACAGGCGATGGCGCAACTTCCCAAAGGCATGTGTAGCCCTCGCAATCCTGTTGACAATTTCGTCATCCAATGAACCATCATGATTCACCTTGCTGCCCAAGTAGGGAAAACACTTTGTATACTTAACGGCTTGACCATCCACCTTCAGTTGTCTTTCTGGAAAACGATATTCAGGTGGCTCTGTCCTCACTCCCGCGACTTGCTTTGGAGGTATATATGGTTGATGCACCACCTCTGTCTTTTTAATGCTGATTGTAAACCCAAAAGCCGTACATGCAGTTGCGAAACGATCGAGCAAAAACTGTGCCTCTTCGAAAGATGTTGCTACAAGAGCAGCATCATCTGCAAAGAGCAAATCTCGGATTATTTCAGTTCGAACAAGGGTCTTGGCTTTAAACCTCTGATGGTTGAATAAACCACCAGAAGAACGGAACTGAAATTTCACGCCAGTATCAATATCACCAAAGGCATATTTCAGCATCAGGGAAAAATAAAGAGCAAAAAGTACAGGAGCCATCACACACCCCTGTTTTGTCCCATTTGTGACGTCGAAGGCGTCTGACATCATTCCGTCAGACACAACCTTAGCCTTCATTCCTTCATGAAAAGAGATGATCACCTTAAGCATATTTTCAGGTATGCCAAGCTTGCGCAGAACTTTCCAGAGAGCGTCACGGTTCACTGAATCAAAGGCTTTTGTCAAATCGACAAACACCATGTACAGTTCCTGGTTCTTCTCTCGTACCTTTTCTGCAACTTGTCGAAGCGAAAATATCATGTCAATGGTGCCACGACCAGATCGGAAGCCACACTGTGACTCAGCGTAGATTTTATCAACAAGATGTGTGGTAATTCGGTTCAGAATTAATCTGGCCAGAATTTTTCCAGCAATGGAAAGAAGTGATATTCCCCGATGATTGTCGCAGAGATTCTTTGCTCCTTTATTCTTGTACAAGTGCTTAATACATGCATCCTTATAATCTTGCGGAACACGCCCGGCTTTCCATATTTCCACAAAAAGAGCATGTAGCTTCTTTACTAAAGCATGTCCGCCACATTTGTACACTTCAGGAGGGATGGGATCATCAGGTGACGGGGATTTACCGGAGGCAATCTGTTTGATAGATTCAAGTACCTCTTGATAAGCTGGTTCAAATGACAATTCAGGAATTTCAGCACATTGTGGAAGGGACGAGATGACATCATTTTCGACTTCAGATGATGTGTTTAGAACTGTCTCAAAGTGTTCCTTCCATCTCTTTAGAATATCTGACTTATCAGTGAGCAGCGTTTCCCCGTCCGTTGTACATACAGGTGAGGCACCATTCGTTTCAGGCCCAAATATTTCTTTAAGACCATTATAGAATGCTTTGGTGTTTTTACTGTCAGAAGCTTCTTGGAGCTCAATTGCTTTCTTATACCACCACTGTTCCTTCATGGCTCTGAGAGCCCTTTGCACCTCACCATATATATATATATATATATATATATATATATATATATATATATATATATATATATATAACATAGTGATGATCCACGTATACTGTCTTAATATGCATAGGAAAAACTAATAAAAAGTTGTAAGTTTAAAAATGTATATCCACTATTTGGACATATTGAACAGAAGAGAAAATATATAATGTTTTGGCTGTCACAGGTGAGGTGTGGTGGGTGCAATTTGAGTTTGGTGTTGAGTACAGAGAATATTGTGTCGTTTACTAAATGTTTAAAAAATTAAACACCGGGGTTTCTGATATTTGAAATATTTCAACAGCTAAATATTTTTAGATATATATATTTTTTTAATCATACCACACCAAGCAAGGCGATAACGCCACTGATGCGCAGGGGGCTACATAAAGGTAAAGAGAATGGAAAAGAGAAAGCCGGAAACAACATCCTAAACAGGGAACAAGGGATGAGCCTCTTCACCTCTTCAATAGACGTGGGTGGAGTGTGAACCGGGCGATAGTTTAGTCTATCTACTCCAAAATTTTCTCTAAAACAAAATTTATAAGTACTATTAAAGATAGGTTTACGTTTACAAATATTTAAAAAATAAATAAAATCTGTCGCTTTCTGCGTCACGTGATGTAAACAATCTCTCTCCACGGAAGCTCTCGTGAAATACGTTTCTAATTTAAATTTTAAAATCATTTGTTTCTGATGAAGGACCGAGGACGGTCTGAAATATAAAATATAATAATAGAAATAAACAAATACTGTCAGAAAATTCATTTTTAAACGTACAACTTTTTAGTAGTTTGCCTATGCATATTAAAACATGTATATATATATTTTAAAATAACCTTAATCCAAACAGAAAAGTAGGAAGGTAAATCCCAAAAACCTGATTCTAATTAATATCAAAATTTTAATACTAAAAATGATACAGGTGGAGAGCTCAGGGTAATTAAAATTACAGAGCTAATTATAAAATAAAATAAATTTCGAGGTTCAAAACTGTTGAATGATCATTTCAACATGAAATCTCTAAGTGAGATTTCACATCTTATCGGCAACTACCACATTTCAAAATGAAATAAAAATGAATAAAAAATGAAGGTTAAGAATTAAGAAATTTAAAAAAGTAAAAATCTTTGAAAGTAAAGTCTAAAAATAGACGTTAATTGCTAACATATTTTTGTGAGGTAAATTTCTTAATTCTTAACCTTAGGGATTTCATGTTGAAATGATCATTCAACAGTTTTGAACATCGAAATTTATTATATATATATATATATATATATATATATATATGAAATGAATTGTTTGAACATTATTTTTTATCGATACTCGTATTTAAGTAGATATTCTGTTTTTAATGAAACAGTATTATATACTTATTTCTACCGGCCTGATTATTTACGATAAATTTTTATTACGAATATGTGTACCATTCGGCAGGATTCGAACCTGCGACCATTATCTATATAGGGGAAGCTACCATTTGATCTGGTAACGTCTTAGACCTCCCGACCACGAATAGCCTGCAACGAAGCTTTTTATCAAGCCTATATAACACAATTTTCCATCCATCGTAAACAAATATATCTGCTCTGAAATGTATCGTAATGTCAACAAATGTAAACATGATACGGAAATCAACGAATTTTAACGAAACATGGTTATAAGCAACCGACAATTTGAAATGAATTGTTTGAACATTATTTTTTATCGATACTTGTATTTAAGTAGACATTCTGTTTTTAATGAAACAGTATTATATATCTATTTTTACCGGCCTGATTATTGACGATAAATTTTTATTACGAAAATTATTAATCGAATCCTGCCGAATGGCACACATTGTCGGTTGCTTATAACCAAGTTTCGTTAATATATATATATATATATGTATGTATATATATATATATATATATATATATATATTTAATTTGTTAATCAGTTTTGAATATAATAAAATTACACAAGTATACAGTTGTATTAAAATATAAAAAGTACTTAATAAAATTAGAATGCAGACCTTTTGAATATTTTTCATTTTGAAACGAGGTATTTTACGACCTTGGTTTCTAACTTTCTCTGTATTAGGCGATTTACAATAACTTATAGTAAATTGCTTATTATTATTATTGTAAATGAAGTATATATACATATATACAACCTTTTTCTTCTTTTCTTCTCACCTGTGGAACTCCCATCGATATACATGCTTTCCTAACAGGTACAACCTCCACTCCATGAATTTAAATTCAAAGTCAATTTCCAACTATTATCTACGTAACTCCAGGTCTTCCTACATCACCCCGCGTATATTGTTTGTTTCTTTTCCCTCGACTTTTGCAACCGTCTTTACTCCTGTGTTCACGCCCTTGTTTTGCCCTTTCTTTTTCACACCCTGTAGATAGTTCGTCTTTCTCTTCTACTCTTTTATGTAGCCCCATGCACATTAGTGGCGGAACCGCCTTGCTTAGGGTGAAAAGATTTAAAAGAGTTAACCGACAAACTTCTCCACATGTATCATATATATATGACGATTTGCAATGCGGTTCTATGACGTCACACCGCTATCACGCCGTGTAACGTCATAGAACCGCATTGCAAATTTGCAAACTGCGTTATTTTTGGTTACTATTGCCGTTGCCTAGCGGAGTTTTATATCAACGCAAAATAAAATCGTCGCTGAAGGTAGATATTATTGTGATACCGTCTTAATAATCTCTCTGAAGATGGCTTATGGGAGCCGAAAGCTTAGAACAAACTTAATAAAAAATTATCCAAATGTTGGAGAATTTTTGTCTTTATTTTCAACTGAAATTAAAGCCAAAATACGACGTTTAGAACGGCTCATGATAAAACATAATGAATATTCATTGTCTCTTATATTTAACATTATATGTTTAGAAAATTATTTGCTGCCTCGATGCACTATATATATATTGTCATCCGCAGACAGATCTGTTTCACTCTATCACAGCTCATCAGTACGGTTAGACTCCGATTGCTACATAACCCAGGCTCGAAACCCGACCGAATTGGCGTCAGTCGGCGACTCCACCCCGGGACCACAATTTTTGTTATATCCCAGAAATATAGCTGATTTTATTTTCTGTTTGTTCCAGTGTAACATCTTTAATTTTTCTACACTAGCTTTTAATTTTGTTGTTACTTTTTATTATTTTTTAACAAAAAATTTTAAAAAAATATTTTAAAATTTTATTTATATATTTTATCCGATAGAGTTTTTTGTTGAATTTAGTATTAATTATTTCTGCCATTTTGTTTTCTCACTGGCGAATCATCCTTTTTCGGAACATATGCGTTCGATTTATTTTTCAGTCTTCCCTGTGAGATAATTTGCAAAGATTTTGTTATATGTATTTGTTTAATTCCGAAGGACTCATTTTGCATTTTTTATTGTTTGTTTTCTTTGCGGTAAATTTCTTTTATTTTAACTCGTTAAACCCTTTTGCAATTCCATTTGTTTAGTGGTAAAAAAACATTTTTAGTCTTTTATCTTTAGTGTTTTCCATTGTTACTGTGCGTTAAAACCATTTTATTTATATTTTCCCACACCATTTTTAGAAATACTTTTTTTTATTTCTGTCTTACTTGCTTTTCACTGTTTCCTTTTATTTGTTTTGCTAATGGATTGTTTTTGGTTGTTTTTAAATCCTTATTTTTCTTACAAGTAAAAGAAAAAAACAAAGTCACTTTTCAAAAAAAAACATGTCGACAAAACCGGTCTGTCGAAAAGAACTTGTTTGCTTAAAAAATTAGCCGCCAGATATACATGACTAAACCACAGATTCCATTGACGCGGAAGAATAGAAAAAAACAAGAAAAGGAATGGTGACCGCAAATGGCCAAAATTTCGATGTCGGAAAAAGTTTTACTATTGAGAATAGATCGCAAATTTAGAAAGCCAGCAATAACGACGACAGCAACCATTTAGAAAACATAGTGTCTGCGGAATCGCCCTGCTACTAGAATTTCCCTTGCTCGAGGTACATATTGAACATAATAGTATTCCTGAATTTAGCAAAGAGTTGACAACATCTTATCAAAAATGATATTATCTTGGTTTACCTCCAGAATCTATAGAGGGTTAAAAAGCTGTGTCATTCTTTGTGTTCGCACTCATTGTCGTTCCACGAAAAACACCATAAAAATCGGTGTTTAAACCACAAAGATTCATCAAGAGTAAAGGTTATTTAAGGTTGGATATACTGTTGACTACGCGTGTCAAATTTGAAGAAACCTTTAATCGAGAGCTAATAACAAAAGAAATCCTAATGTGAACTAAGTTTACAGGTACGCGAAGGCCAAATTATCAGTATATTAGGTCTCTCACCATTTCTTAGGCGTCTACCTCGTACTGAATTGTCAGGTACCTCTGACGACCAGAATGGGAGATACATTTTTGAAAGAATGCTGGAGCGAAAGGCCTTTATTTCTTTCCCCATCTTTCTGAATAGAGAGGGCCAGAAAAAAGTATTAATTGTAACAAATCTGTTGGAAGTATTATAAGACTGGTTACTTCTCTATCTGCCCAGAGTAGAAAGCTTCCGCATATGTAGTCCTCTTGTGGTCCAGTCTGTTATTTGCGTTTCACCTATGATAAGCATGCCACCGACTAGAATCGGTGTGCTAAAACCCCAATTAGATTTAATGCTCGGCCTCCATTTCCAGAAATCCATTACCATTACTCGTGAGGTCTCGGAGAATGAAAAGGTGGAATTACTAGTCGTTGTCGAGATCAGAAAAAAGCTAGGGACAGCATCACCTCAGTCCCTCTATTAATTCACACGTTATTAACCCAACTAACTACTGCGACAAAATGAGGGCATAATATATATGCTACAATCTCAGCTTTGAGAAAATGGAAAATTTGGAACAACTCAAGGAATCTCCGAATATTAAAGAATACCATCAATCTCTAGCAGCGCGACCCGTTTCATTGCACTGTTGTCCTCTTAATTTAAAAACACATGCTCCACCAGCAACTATAAAATCGTTAATTCTAACATTATCTACGATGACTACCGTTGAAATGCATCCACCTCAAAGTCCTCACGAAAAAAGGCTACTCCGATGTATTAAAAAATCCGATCGCCTGCTCACCCAATCATAAATTGAACAAAAATCGGCCTACACAAAAAGGCATAGAAGCCCGTAATCCCCATTCTTAACCTTATTTAGTTCACCCCTCACTGTATGGATTACCAATAATAACGTTCCTAGGATAACTTTACGCTTGTTCTCATGACGACACAATCAAATTTAAGAAGCGTCGATGTTCAGTGTGACAGGCCGTCGATATCTTTACTTGGCCAAGTTTAATGCAGATTTCGAACCCTAATCGGACTGATCATTTCTATCTATTTTTCTAGCATAGATGACCGAGGCCTAAGGTCGGAAACTCGCAGCGCGAATTTTGCTCACGATCTTCAGTGTCTTGTTGTATACAGGAGACCTGATTTTCATCTCGCGACCTTGAATACATTCTAAGAGTTTTGTCACCTATTAATCATATTTTGATGGACGATTAAGAGGTGTTTCTTAGCTAGTGAACAAGTATTTGAATGAAACATATGCTGTTCTCTTTGAAGACCAGGCTGGCATATTTTGCGTGGAGGATATTATTATAAAGGTTAAGTCTCTTCATCTCATTGGATCAATGACCATGCGGAAAACCTGGTTTGTTTCGACGGAATGAGCTGTTATTGATGACATTGTTGTTGAGTAGTTTAGGAGGAAAATTGTAATGCCGTCCTTGACACCGATATAGATCGGATAGAGAAACTGACAATCTGGATATGAAGCGAGTTCTGGACTTCATCAATAAATTCAATCTTCTCGATAACTACATTAATAAACACCCCAACAGCTATTGTGGAGTTGGATTAATAGGAGCAGTCGGCATCGGTAATGCGTTCTATCTACCTCATCGGAGATCTTCGTAATATTCGATGTAGGATTCTCAGGCTGCCATAGTTTTCATTTGAGAGATTAATCAAATCATATACTTGTGTGGATTCGTGTTAACATTATTTTAAATTTAGTTTAAGTTTGTTAGCTGTAGAAAATTGAATGTATCATTATTTGGATAACTTGCTACTATTGCCAAATCTGGAATTGACGTAGGCTGTTATTTCGAATAAGCGGTGAGTTTTATTAAAAACTAACGGTAGGTTATTTGTTTCTGATTATAATGGTCAAGAAAATATAATTAAGTTACAAGCACAAACTGCGTGCAAAACCAAAGTTAACCGGTTGATTTAATCTGTTGATCGTAGGCAAATAGCCTTAACTAGGGAAAGCTATCCTTCTTGATTCTCAAGATTCTCGTATACCTCATTGCCGTGATTACAATTGTGGGTATATACGCGGTTATTTGCGATAGGTTTTTTAGGATCATTTCACCAGGGCAACCGGTTTTAGCTTTGCTCTGTTAAATGCCTATTTGGCCAAATTTCCCAGCCTTGACGTGTCTGAAGCGGCTTAATCAGCTGGGTGATGGGTTCCGTTACAGAGTCTGAGATCTGGGAAATGCCGAAGCTGGTTGGCCGGGATTAGATAGTCTTCTTTATTAACCGTTCTTGATTCAGTCGCTAGTTCTTGTTTCCTTGCTGGAAATGAGTTACAAAAACTGAAGAAAGCAGGTATCTATACCAGGGGACTGTGATATTGAAAAGGTATTATTCCGGATGAATCTTCACCAGCTGTTTTCAGGGTGTTACTTCTAATCCGATCGTCTTTGAGTAAACTTGTTCTATAAAGAACAGGTATATTCAGGAAAACTTTAACTTATTACGCTTGATCATCAAGAAACTCGATAAAAAAGCCGCGGTGATCAATTTAGTCCAGGTTATTAAATAGTGCTGAGAATTGTTTTTCTGGAGGCTCCTAGTTTTAGACAGGTTTTTGTGTACTTGGATCTAAAGTTAGTGCTCGTCCACCAGTACACTGATGGAAGTGAATAGGGTATCATCCAAGCATTTCGTGTTATCCCGCTCTATTCATAAATTTTGTCTGCTTTCAGCATTGCTTTACGTCTTTGCGTTGTAGGCTTTCCTTTGTAAGTTAACGCGGAATCTTTTTACATGGTACTACCATATCGGTCAGGTACTCAACTATGCTGATGATGTTTTGGTTTTTGTGTCGAGCTGAGCAAAGACTCACGACCTAAGTAAGGAGATCAGAGAATATGAAAAGGTGACAGAGGCCAGCAACAATAGCTTTTAGTCTGTTGGCTTGCGTTGTAAAGCGTGATGATTGACCGGGCCTTTTATCCTAAACGGGTCTGTCATAATACTCGGTATTTGGTATGGTTCCGATCTCTTGCTGGAAATGAACTAGTCGGCGGTGCGGGAGAAGTTTGAGGTCACAAATTGTCTGTGGTCCTGGATCCATCTTTAGTTATATATTAAGGCTACAGTATGTTCTTTACATATCTATCCAATCCTCTTTTACCGACTCTCTTTTTTTGCCATCTCGTATTGTGCAAGTTTATTAAATATTTTGATTTGAATTCTGTGGGGTATGTATTTTGACCTTCAGCTTTCAACTTGTATCAGATCAAATGAACTTAAATGATAAATCGCTTTTCAGCTATGAATCAAAGTAACGATGAAGCACGCCTCTTCTCTGGAAATTCACTTCTCAGACATGACATCGCCATTGCTGTAACATGAAGCGATAATTGTTTGCCCACTGTATCCTCAGCCTATGTCAGTAGGGACCAGGCATATTTTCAATTTTGCAACAATATAAAAACTAGAAAATGAGTGTTATTTGCTCATCGACAATGAGTTATATTTGTCCTAGCAAATACAAAATTAATTGAATCGTTTTATTAGTAGCGTTCAAAAACTGCATCTTCAATATTAATTTACACGCTTTATTGTGTATATTTTAATTTCCCTAATATCAATATCTCATTTGTCTTTATTTATATTCATACCGTTTATGTTTTACATCTAAATCAGAAAATCAATTAATCTCCAAAAGAGGGTAATTTGATAATTTATTTTAGCAGATTTTAAATATATATTAAAATCAGATTACAATGTCAAGATACATTTAAATCTCTTTTTGAAACTCGTTTAAAAACAGTGATACCAATAAAATACAATCTTCTGCTTTTCTTCTTCTTTTTATTATTATTATTATTATTATTATTATTGTTATTATGTCATTTTTCATCATATTTCGATTTCTGCTATGGACGCACTACCAACAAATTCTGCAGAAAGACCTAAGGCACGTCGTGGCGTGTTGTTATGGCTCCATTTCATGTTTTTTCTATCTTACCTA
>JBBBDQ010000222.1:7797500-7972500 GCA_037127315.1 Ascarosepion bandense | reverse complement strand
ACTGCGAAGTATAAAACAATTTCTTCGCAACAATTTATCTTGTATATTTATAAGTTTATTATTCGTCCTTCTTTGAATATAGATGCCATATCTGGTCTGTTGTTCTTGTTACGTATTTAGTTTCTTGATTAATTAAAAAAACATCAGTAATCTCATTGATCTTGGTCAAGCATCTTGATGGATGTGCGTTGTGGTGCATTGGATACCGGCTCGGAACGAGAAATCGGGGAGCCGAGTTCGAATTCCAGCTGAATTCATTGCATTCACTTACGCGCAAATACCCTTGGTAAAGGTATTAATCTATCTATTCCTTCCAGTTATGGGTAAAATAACTGGACAGATTGGGTTCTATAGCCTTTGTCGGCAACTAATCTACCGCAGAAAGCAATGGCAATCAACTGCGGGATAATCTTTTGCCCAGTCAGTCATGTCTCTTTCGAGACATGATCACCCAAGCGTGTATCACGTATGGCACTTAAGTGACTGACTACAACAGATAGAAGGTTTCATTATTTTATATTTGAAATGGCTACATGCAATTGTACGTTCTGTGATAACAATTTCGTTTCTCTCGCACTTTTCACTTGTAATACAAACTTCCGTTTTTTCCTTCCCAGTTAACATTGATTGACCAAAAAATTAAATGAAATGTCAATCGTTATTTTTTTATCTTGTTAAGTTTTATTGCTATATCTTATTAATACTATATTTTACTCATATACTCTAATACTCATTAGACTCGTGCGTCTTAGTTGCTTTATTGTATTTCTTGGAATAAATGGATTAATAACAGTTCTCCATCCAAATCATTATGTATTTAATATGCTAGACCAAAATATTCGACTCCATTCAATGATCATAAATTGCATCCTTTCAATGGACAGCTCTTCTAAATAATTCCATATTTAATATTGCTTTAATTGTAGAACTCGTAGGTAACTGACATATGAAGTCAATGAGTCTAAATATATTCCCGTATTATTATTTCTTCTTCTTCTATGTGCTATGACCTTACAGAACATAGACGTTCATGGTTCTCCTCAACTTTTTATCCTTTGCAGTTCTTTGTAAGCTTTTCACTATTACTCTCAATCCTTGCTCTGTCATACAATTACAAAATCGTTAAGTACGTTAATACCTGTTTTACTTCGTCACTATCCCCTTTCTTATGCTCTGTGTGTATCAAATCTTCAAGCCGTCTTTCCTTATTTGGCGTCTAAGTCATTTCAACTCTTTGTTTTGTTTTTAAATATAATCTTCATTTTGGTTTTCATTTTACATTATATCATGCAGTTTACTTATATATACAGTATATGGCATTCTCAGGACCTATTGTAAGACAATATATAGTTGCTTCAAGAATGTTCTTTATCTGTGAGGAGAAAGCATTTTCTGTCATACTTGATGATTGTTATTACATCACAGTTTTGCATTCATTTCTTTGTTTCTAACGAAATGTACCGCTTTCTTCATAATTTGCTAAACATTGTGAAGAAATCTACTGGTATTCCAATGACACTTCGGATTTACGTGTCAGACTATCCGTCCTCTGTAAAAATTTTCACATATATGAAAATGTTTTATTTACTATTTAATTTTGACATTTCTTACTTTTGGTTCCAATCGGACAGGCGAGTTCCAATTTCACTTAGGTTTATTTTTGTCAGTTACGGGCAAATAGCATTGGCCAAGATATCAGACTATCCCTTCTCCAATGAGGTATAGGTTAATTAGCAAGATGTGTATTATCAAACCACTACCTAAATAATTTTTGCTGTCTAAAATTATTTTCTCGCTTTAAAAACCATGCAAACGAATCAACCAATCAATAAACTGTTTAAGGAGAAGAAATTTAACAAAGAAATTATTAAGACTTGTAAATCATGATCATCAAATATATTCTTATAATCTAAAAATATTTTCTGGCTTTAAATAATCTTCAAAGGGTTATTAAACTGTAAAAACGAATTAATCAATCTAAAGATTAAGCCCAAGAAATGTAAGAAGAAATTAGTAAGACTTGTAAATCATGATCATCAAATATATTCTTATAATCTAAAAATATTTTCTGGCTTTAAATAATCTTCAAAGGGTTATTAAACTGTAAAAACGAATTAATCAATCTAAAGATTAAGCCCAAGAAATGTAAAAAGAAAGTTAGTAAGACTTGTAAATCATGATCATCAAATATATTCTTATAATCTAAAAATATTTTCTGGCTTTAAATAATCTTCAAAGGGTTATTAAACTGTAAAAACGAATTAATCAATCTAAAGATTAAGCCCAAGAAATGTAAGAAGAAATTAGTAAGACTTGTAAACCATTATTATCGCCAAAATATATTCTTACAGTCCTAAAATAATTTTAGGGTTTAATAAACTGCCAAGGGTTGATAAGCCGTAGAAAACGAATTAATGAACCAATAATAGTAATTAAGCAGAAGAAATTAAATGAATAAATTAGTAACACTTGTAAACCATTATTATCGTCAAATTATATTCTTACAATCTAAAAATATTCTTTGATTTCAGGTAACCTGAAAAGTGTTGTTAAACGGTAGAAAATCAATCAATCAATCAATAAATCAATCAATTTGTAGTTAATTGTCCAACATTAGTTATGTGAAGAAGTAGAGATATTACATAATAATTCAACACGATTTTCATTGTTTTCTAACAAAGTTTTTCTGCCCAAATACATTGTTTAGTTTCTTGAAGGCATCTTACGCAAAATGTCGTTAGATTTATGTTACTCTTTGGCGTCTATTATAATATCATTCACGTAATTACTTTTCTCTACCCAATTAAATTTGACGTTACAAATTCTAAGCTCGCACCATGAGGTGTACATAATGACAATGAACATACATTCTTTCTTCTTACAAATATCAGTCCTTTTATCTAGCTTATTTTACTAAAACATATCGGAATTCTAACAAAGTTTTTTAGGATCTGAAGTATTTTCTGATTTTGAATAACATGCAAAATGTTCATTTACTTTTTTACTGACTTGATTTTAGCATCTCCAACTTGTAGCTCCAATAAGATGCGTGTTTCTATTTCAGTTGGATCAGTTACATTTTCTTTTCTTCAATGTGCCTTGTCTTTTCAGGACGTGGGCGATCATGACTTTCCATGTCTCTTTATACATGGTGGCTCTTAGTACGCGTTCACCTTTACACCGCGGAACCCCCGTTCTGCCACCCACCTGCTCATGCACGTCAAGTATGTTACAAACTGATTTCCCCTGCCTCTCTTTCCCTCTATATGTCCTGTTAGCATCAGGTTCTCCAAGTCCTCCTTCATCAGTGCGTGTCCGAGGAACTTTAGCTGTTCTTTTTTTAGGATCAGTATTAATTTCCTTTTCGTTTCCATCCTTTCCAAACCTTCATCATTGCTCACGTACGCTTATATAACGTTTGGAAGGCATTGATTCAACACCTCTGCTTAGTTAAGTTTAATTTTAATATTTTCATAGCAACTGCTCTGACGAATTGAATTTAAATGTGCTACTAGATTGGCATTTAAGTCGCATCATTTTAATATTGATATAGTTAAATGCAACTGACACTTCTACTCGAACAACTTATTCGCATTTCCCACCTTCGAACATACTTTTTTGTACTTGTTTCCATGATAGCCACACTCTCCAAAAAATAAATGCAAAAGTTTGAGAAGACGTAAAAATAAAATCATTCATTAAAAATAACTAACTTTCTGAGAACCATACATTTTGTCTACTTAAAATTGATTTGTTTCGAATTAGCAAGAGACACAAATGAAGCATCTTAACCAGTCTGAAAACTTGGAAAACAATTCTCTGCATAAATTTCAAAACTGAACAAAGCAAAACTGAACAAAATCTCAAAATGTCAGTTTTCACAAATGTCAGGAAATTATATTCAGTTTAAAAATTTATACAAAATTCTCCCGCAGATAAAGACAGCTCGTACACATATAATGTTTGTTAAAATATTAATAAATCTTCATTGAGCAGAAAAAAGTACCTGGTTTATAACTCTGTAGAAAATTTAATAGAAAATATTTATAATATATTTCACGCGACGAGGATTAGGAAATTAACCCACTGCTGACCAGTTTATTGTTAAATATCGTATAGAAAAAAAGCAACAATTAATTCCGAATTTTTGTAAACCTTAATAATACAGGATGTATTTTTTATTAAAATCTTATTAATAACTAATAATTTATGAAACTATAATTTTTGTATAAAGTAGAGTAGAGAGCGAGTTTTATAATAACATTTTACGCAGAAACTATGGGTTTGAAAAATATTTGTAGTGAATAAATAAATGACACTTATTTCTTCAGTGATTTCAATTTCGCCAGTCTATGCAAAATATATTTTGACTAATGAAAATCTCAAGGCGAATTTAGCGAGCTTATGTGAAAATTTACTTCACCAAGCAGCTTACAATCTAAGAAATGAAAAAGATATTATACCGGCAGAAGTAAATATATATATATATATATATATATATATATATATATATATATATCACAGATAATTAAAGAGGTAGGATTAATAAGAAAGCAGACAGATTATATATGTCTATTTTTATTATTAGATTTTTTAAACTCGCTACCCGTTAACTAAGTCCAGATTTTAAAAGTTGAAATTGTAAGGGAAAGAAGAGAAAAAAAGGAAAGAAGTGAAAAGGGGGAAGGTGTTGTTTACAGGGAAGCAAGCTAAGAAAAGAAAAATCTATTTCCATAGAAACAAGGGAAATTGTTATCATTGTTGTTGAAAAATAAATCATAGCCATTTTTAGCTTAAATAAATGGGACAAATTTTATAGAAAAAAAATAAAACTAATCTTAATGTGTAATGGTAAACTGGATTTAGCATTAAAAATAAATAAAACATATATATAAAATAATTAATATATATAGAGAGACATCCGCAAACAGATCTGTTTCGCTATATCATAGTACGTCAGTACGGTTAGACTCCGATTATTTTTGACCCAGGATTGAAACCCAACAGGAGTGGTGTCAGTCGGCGATTTAACCTCTGGGCCCTGGGCGCTCTGTAGAAGAAGACTTTTTAGCATGTATACTATCATTATACACGCCCAATAGCCAGAGTGCTCTAATTCATAAGTGAATGAGCGATGCGTATATATATATATATATATATATATATATAAACCAAAAAAAAATTAATATATATCGAATGAAATAAAATAAAATAATAATGGTATATATACATTTATAACAAAGCCCTGGGAAGTTAAATGAGTAAAATTGTTATGACCAACAAAACTGAAATAAGAATCTTCACAAAAAAAAAAAAATAAAGATAAAAGAAAAATATATAAAGGTGCAGGCAAAAGCGGGATCTAAATTTTGTCTAAGGATTCTTGTTAAATGGTAGATATTTAAATAAGAAAAAGGAAGAAGAAGGAATCTATAAGGATGAGATCAGTAATTGGTAGTGGGGTTCAAACTTATTAGTTGAAAATTAAATTAAACAATTAATTAATTTATCAGCTAATCAATTAAAAATTAATTTATTGTCCTAGACTCAATTTAAAATTAAAATCCTAAGTATAAGAATTCACAAATGTCGCCTCATGGCAGCATCTGCTAACGAATTTTTGTCTTAAATTCAAGAGTAGGTGCTGGTTAAGGTATTCTAATATTTGTATTTTTTCCTGTAAACACAGATTGTTTCTATCGTAAAAATTCCTAGGGATAGGAGCTGAGGCTATCAGTTTCCAAATAGCTATGCTGTATAGCCCTTTTTCTTTCATTTTCCAAAATCTTCGTAAAAAGGCTGTCTGGTATTTTTGTTTTGGGTTGGAAAAGGTATAACTATGATTATAATAACGTTGTTTAACCCCCCCCCCCCGCGGATATATCAATATAGGTCCGGTAATTCTTTCTGTTCTTCGATGGTGAGATTTGAGCCTCGTAGATTACGCTGGTGGATTTCCACTTGATTTCCACCGGGCAGCTACTCACGGAGCTACAGTTGCATTCATCAAAAATTGCAGACCTAAATTAGGTATCATATAAATTCTTTAGTATCTGCTTATTGTGAGAATGAATGATGTCGTCCATAATTGGGATACAGGAATAGCTAATTTTTAATGTGTTCCTATTAAAGTTTTTTAGTAGGGGATTGTTGCTATTGAACCGTTTATATATTAACATGAGAAAATATTTTCCCATATTAATATTGGTTAGTTTGCAGTATGGAGGGTTAAAACATATTTTTTTTTCTACAATTATTTTTATTTTTGGTATTAGATGGTTCGTAGTCAATAGTTGGTTTTATATACGTTAATCTATTTTTGTATCCGCTTTTCAGAAGGGCGGTGTTGTAGATTTCTATATCTTTTGCATGTTTTGACGTCCGATGATAAACGGTTAATCCTATTATTTACGATATTGGGTATCTGTTTTAAAATAGTTTTTGGGTAATTAGATCAGATATTAACGTAAGAGGTTAAACTAATTGCTTTGAGATAAGGCTGGTGGGAGATATCATTCAGGTTAATGGTAATATCTAGGTAGTTTACAATTTTAAGGTTGGAAGAGACTTAAACCTTAAAACCTAGAAAGTTTAGGGCTCTAATGATATTTTTATGGATTCTATTCGTAAAAGGTCCATTGCTATTAGGGATAAACATTAGCCCATCATCCTGATATAAATGTGTATATATATATATATGTTTTTTACTCACTATCTATCTATCTATCTATCTCTCTCCCGTGCAGATAACCTCTTTACGCTCTCGCAGGCCGATTGAGCAATGTGGAGAAATGCTAAAGTTTATAACGCGTAGCTACTCATGAATTTACCCATCGTTCATTCTGCAATGTAGTTGAAAACTCTCGGCTACTGGCGTTTGTTTACATGGTGTATTTAGCACGGTAACATCTGCGTTCCTCTACCTTGCGCCCATAGCTTAGAGGTTGAATCGCCGAGTGATGCTAATTCAGTTTAATTCTTGCTTGAAGTAATCGGATGTCAAACCGTACGGTTAATCCTATTATTTACGATATTGGGTATCTGTTTTAAAATAGTTTTTAGGTGATTAAAATGAGATATAATGTAAGAGGGTATACTATTGTCTTTGAGCTAAGCCTGGTGGGACACACCATTTAGGTTAAGGGTAATATCTGGGTAGTTTACAATTTTAAGATTGGGAGAAGCTTCAATTTTAATAGGATTAACCGTTTATCATCGAAAGTCAAAAGTTTCAATGAAAGTAAAGAAATCTACAACAACCCCTTCTGAAAAGCGGATACAAAAATAGATTAACGTATATAAAACCAACTATTGACCACGAACCATAATACCAAAAAGAAAAAGAATTGTAGAAAAAGAAAGGTAATGTGTTTTAACCCTCCATACTGCAAACTAACCAATATTAATATAGGAAAATATTTTCACAGGTTAATAGATAAAAATTTCAATGATAACAATCCCCTCTTAAACATCTTTAATAGGAACACATTAAAAATTAGCTATTCCTGTATCCCAATTATGGACGACATCATTCATTCTCACAACAAGCAGATTCTTAAGGATTTATATAATACCGACTATAGGTCTGGAATTTCTAATGAATGCAACTGTAGCTCTGTGAGTATCTGACCGGTGGAAATCAAGTGTAAATCTACCAGCGTAATCTAGGAAGCTCAAATCTCACCATCGAAGAACAGAAAAAATTACCGGACCTATATTAGTTTATCCTCGGGGGTATTTAAGCAACGTTATTATAATCATATTATTCCTTTTCCAACCCAAATCAAAAATACCAAACATCCCTTTTACGAAGATTTTGGAAAATGAAGGAAGAAGAGCTAAAACCTATAGTTAGTTGGAAACTGATAGGCTCAGCTCGTATCCCTAGGAATTTTTATGATAGATACAGTTTGTGTTTACAGGAAAAAGTACAAATATTAAAATACCATAACCAGCACCTACGCTTGAATTTAAGAGAAAAATTCATTAGCAAATGCTGCCATAACGCGACATTTGTGAATATTTATACATAGAATTAAATTTTAAATTTAGTCTAGGAAAATAACTTTAATTGATAAATTGATTAATTATTTAAATAATTTTATTTTTAACTAGTGAATTTGAACCCCACTTCCAATGACTGATCCCAGCCTTATAAATTCCTTCTTCTTTCTTTTTCCCCTATTAGTGTCTACTATTTAACGAGTAAAAATACTTAAACTAATTTTACCCCCGATTTATTCTTGCACCTTTATATAGTTTTTCCCTGCACCTTTATAATTTTTTTAGATATTTTTTTGGTTTTATGAAGAATTTTTACCAAGGCCCTTACATTAAATTTAATAAAACATAATAAAATTTTTCGTTCCCATCGTAACAAACCGCCTTTTATTGGTTTCTTAAAATCTTCAAATATAATTAGAACCGAACTTAAATCATACTTTGTAAGTAATTTATGTTCAGGAATGTGTATATTCGTATATATAAGTGTATGTGTGTTGGCTTTTGTACGCATGTGGTTGGGTGTGTGTTTGTGAGTGTGTATGTGTATAGTGTTTTTTGTATATATATTTATATATGTATATGCATATATATATATGTGTATATATATGTATGCGTGTGTTTGGGTACACTTGCTGAATTGATATACTCCTTAAGTTAAAATCATTTTTTTTTATTTTATGTCTTATTTTGTTTTATATTTTATTAATTTTTACTAATTTTCTATTAAATTTTTAATTTTTTTAATAATTTAAATCTAGTTTTACATTTAAATTTAAATTGTATGTCAAGGTTTCCCAAAATATTTTTTTCTATAACATTCATCCCATTTATTTCAAACAAAAACTGATATGATTTATTTTTCAACACGACTGTTAACAGTTTCTATGGAGATTCATTTTTGTTTTATCTTTTCTTAGCTTACTTCCCTGTCAACCTCCCCTTCCCCCTTTTAACTTTCTCTCTTTTATTTCTTCCCTTTTATTTTATTCTTCCTCATACCATTTCTTTGAGCCAGACAAGGTTAATTTTCAACTTTCAACTCTAGACTCAGTTTAGGAGTGGGGGTTTTCAAAAAATCTAAAATTAAAAATAGACATAGATTTCTGTCTGTTTTCTTATTAATTCCACCCCTTTAATTTTCCGTGATGAATATATTTTTTGAACTTCTGCCGGTAAAATATCATTGTTCATTTTGTCATTTGTTTGTTTTGATAAAAATGTGTTGCTGATGATACACAAAATTTCTCGTAGAAATTTCTCGTAGAAATAGACATACAACGAATTTGAACATCGGGATTTGTTTTGTTTTATAATTGGCTCTGTAATTTAACATAAATTGCATTGAGCCCTCCACCTTGATCAGATTTAATATTAATGATAATTAATATTAATTAGGATCGGGTTTTGGGGATTTGCCTACCTGCTTTTCCTTTTGGATTAAAGTTATATATATATATATATATATATATATATATAACTTTAATCCAATATATATATATATATATATAGATAGGTCAGACAGAGAGAGAGATAGAGAAGACAGAGGAATATATATATATATATATATATATATATATATATATATATATTCCTCTGTCTTCTCTAAACTCTACAACGCCTGTCTATATGCTTTCTTGCCTGCTGGAAGTCTTCCTCTGTAGTTCCTATATTTAAGATTACTGGAGAACCCTCGAACCCCGCTAATTACTACCCTATCCGCTTCCTTCCGATCTTTGGCAAAGTGTTCGAAGCCATTTTCAAGGCCGAGTTGGTCCAGCATCTCACAGCCCATAGGCTCCTCTCAGACAAACAGTATGGTTTCGGCTTCACCAGGTCTACTGCAGATATGCTAATGACCATCACCAAGTATATATACCAGGCTCTCGAAATAATGGCGAAGCTTGAACCGTTGCCTTGGATATTTCCAAAGCGTTCGACAGAGTCTGGCATGCTGGCCTTCTACGCAAACTGCAAGAGTTATGGTAAAACTGGAAATTTGTTTGACCTAATCCAGTCATTCCTATCTAACCGCACATTGAAGGTAGTATTAAACGGATATGACTCCCAAAACCACCATACAAACGCGGGTGTCCCTCAAGGCTCTATCATTTACATTAGCGATATCCCCGATCCCAAGTAGACATGTACGCCGATAACACCACAGTTTACTCTCGCCTCGATCAAAAATCCTGTGTGGGTGATAAAGCGAACCTCGCTGCCGAGCTTGAGAAGAACCTCCAATTCCTGTTGGACAGGGGTAAGAAATGATTCGTAAAATTTAATGCTCCCAAAACGAAGCTGCTATCAATTAACCATCGCTCCTACCTACCATTAGCATGGAACAGGCCTGCCTCACTGAGAGTAAAACGGTACGCCTCCTAGGCCTTACACTCTCAATGGATCTCAAGTGGAATGACTATATCGGATCAATTGCTAAATCCGCTGCTATAGAAATCGGTTCTCTGTGCAGGACCCGGATGTTTTTTCCGCCTGAGTCTAATCTGCACATCTATAAATCTACTATCCACCCGTGTATTGAATACTGCTGTCACATATGGTCGGGTGCCCCTGCTATTCTCGTCGGGGTCCTTGACAAAATACAATGGAGAATCTCTAATGTGATCGATGCCGACTTGGTAGCACGGCTGCAGTTACTTTCTCACCTGCGTGATGTGGCTTCCCTGTGCCTCTTCTATAAATACTTTCACGGCTTCTGCTCCTATGAACTGGTGCCCCATAGGCATGAATTTGCAGATGATACTAGATTTGCAACTAGGTCCAACCCTTTTCCAGTAAAACAGATAAAATGTAACCGCAATTTCTACTGTAACATCTACTTTTCTTTCACCTCCCACCTGTGGATTTCCCTTCCATATACTTGCTTCCCCGACAGCTACAATCTCCAGGAATTTAAATGTAAGTCCAACAGACATCGATCACATTAACTCGCATCCATTCCCTCAAAACTCTACCTATCTACCCATCCTCGGTATCCTCATCCGTCTACCACCCTCCTTCCGACATTTCCTATAACTAACCACTCTATCTCAGCACTTTCCCCTATGTAACACATTGTGCAATAGTAGCAATTGAATGCTTGGGGTAAAATGATTAACATATATATATATATATATATATATATATATATGTGTGTGTGTGTGTGTGTGTGTGTGTGTGATAGGTATGACTATAAACTGTATCCACTCCAAGGCTTGTGATGTGAAGTGAGGTAGTTTTGAAGATTTTCAAACCACCTTTTAATTGTTGTTGTTCCACATATTCCACCTTTCTTGGGGTTGAAGCACCTGTAGAGTCATAAATATGAGAACATTTCTAACTCCGGAAAAAAAAACAAGGCATTATTAAATTATAAAATGATATTTTATTGTAAAAATATTTTATATATAAAATTTACCAAAAATACACAACGCAACATGAAAAACACTTCCATGACAATCTTCCATACAGTATCTAACAGTTGTTTAAAATTGTATTCAAAAAATAATGTCAACAAAACTACAACATAAAACACAAACGTCTCTGCCTCTCGTAATTATGTTCACACATACATGTATATGCAGAAAAACAGAGTATTCTCTACCATGGATTCATTTGTGAAAGGAGAATAAAATATTGTTATATATCGCCGTACGACGACAAAGCAACAAACACGCATATATAAAAATATAAGGTTATATTTTTATTAATGACGACGAACCGTGTGGAATAGAGAACAGGAGAGTGAGAGCGCACATAGAATGGGTTGGCGGGAGTGTAGTCTTGCCTGTGGTGTTTCTCTGCTTCCACTGGCCGTTCTCTGCTGGCGAATCCGTGTGTCGAGGTCTTTATATAGTCTTCTAGAACCGGGACTTTCCTTCCGGTTTTGCCTCGCCCACGCAACGCGCACGTAATTCCCAGAGACACCTGTTCTGTTTGCCTCCGTAGTCATTTCCGCCGCTGTCGGAAATAAGGTCAAACGACACCCGCTCCGGCCTCGACAGGATGTATTTCACAAACACCTGTCTTGTCGTTCGCCGCCCCCTTCACCGACGGGAAACACCATCGCTTGCATCACTTCCTCGGGTGGGGCCAGATTGTTATATTACAATATATCATATCCTTATTTCTTCGAAGATCACTAGAAAATTAATTTTTGGTATTAATTGGCTTATAAACAAGTGATACTTTGCTAATTAATCTATTTATCCCTATTACACTCTTCTTTTAATCCATGTATGTTCGAATCTATCTGTTTCTTTTCGAATCTATCTGTTTCTTTTCAAATCTATCTGTTTCTTTTCAAATCTATCTGTTTCTTTTCGAATCTATCTGTTTCTTTTCAAATCTATCTGTTTCTTTTCAAATCTATCTGTTTCTTTTCGAATCTATCTATTTCTTTTCAAATCTATCTGTTTCTTTTCAAATCTATCTGTTTCTTTTCAAATCTATCTGTTTCTTTTCAAATCTATCTGTTTCTTTTCGAATCTATCTATTTCTTTTCAAATCTATCTGTTTCTTTTCGAATCTATCTGTTTCTTTTCAAATCTATCTTTTGTTTCTTTTCAAATCATCTTTTGTTCAAATTTGTTTTTCTGTTTAAATCTATTTCTTCTATTTAATTCTATCTTTTCCTGTTCAAACCTATCTTTTTTGCATCTACCTTTTTCTGTTCAAATCTGTGTTTGTCTGTTCAAATCTATCTACCTATCTGATACAGTTTAGTTAATATGAATACATTCTTAACAGATAATCATTAATAATATCTACATGGAATTTACCAGTAAAAGTAACACGATTTCCGCTTCTATGCTATAGGTGCATTATTCATAAATTTCCTTGCATCTTTACTAAAATTAAAAGCCTAGGGTCTATTTCTAGTGGCCTAATCGAATCCATTACGCCCCAGGGTTCTAGAAGTGCCTTACTGGTCTTTAGCCAAAATACCTTGTACTTCCTCTATGTGTTCGATTGCACGGTTGACCATAAACACCAACTTTGACTTTAATATTGCTCTTCTCTATCACGATTCGAACATTATTGTTACAGGATTCTTGATTTCTTGGTCATCCTTTTCAATAAAATCTGTCATATCATAAACTTTCCCTTAAGTGGTGACGGATATGTAAATACTTAATATCAAATCTCTTCAAATATACAGAGGTTTGTAGACGTAGATTCCATATATACTTGCGTATTTACTTTTTGTTTCTTTTCAGTATCTGCTATCATCACAGTGTCATCCGCATATATTATTAAGGTTGTTGCGGTCAATAATGAATCCTGGTAGGACTTCTAATTCTCTTAGAATCGCTTCATTAAGTTAAATTTCGATTATGGCAAACTACAGCGGGAAAATCTTTTGCCCAATCATTCATGTTTCTTTCAGAAGGAGAAGAGAAAATTAATACCTTTCCGAAGGGGATTTGAACGTAAGTGAATGCAACGAATTCAACTAGAATTCGAACCCAGCTTTCTGTTTTCTTAGTCCGAGCCGATATTCATTGCTTTGCCAAATCATATCTCTTGAACTATTCTTCTAATTCAATATGAATCTGTTCTTTGGAACGTATTTTCTCAAACGCTTTAGCATAATATATAAAACATCTTTTTGCATTTATATTACTCTTTCTGATATCATTTTGTGCGTAAATAACTCATTTCCTGTACTATTATGTTTTACAAAACCGTAATGCTTTTTTTTTCTGGTCTTTTACTACTGCGCACTCCATTCTTCAGAATTGGGACGATAAGCTTTTTATATTGCTCATTAAGCTGAGTGTCTGATAGCGTTCACATTCGTTTTCACTTGGCTTCTTATGTAGAGCTATGAAAATAGTTCTTCCTATAATAATAATAATAGGTACTCTTCTGTTAATTTCAAACGTAAAAACACTGTTCAGTACTTTAGATACAAAACGGCATATATCTAACATAAAAGAATGTCTCATTTTCAGTGGCGACAACTTCGTAAGCAAAAACTGATATCAATATTTTGACCATGATACAATTGTATACAGCAAAGAAAGATAACATGTAATCGATAATATTACTTGTTTTATGGAATTAGTAGTTATTAGATTAGATTGGTTGATTTCATGACCAAACTTTCGCTGTTCGAGTATTCAATGTGTAACAAGCCCCGGTGAGAATTCAAATCTAAACGTTGTAACAGTAAAACACACTTCTCTAACAACAAATCTACATCAAATTATCTATATTTTGTAATGGTTAAGACTATTGGAACGTAATGTTGCTAAACCTTGACAGTAATATGTTAAACTGTTGCTATTATATATATATATATATATATATATATATATATATATATATATATATATATATATATTACATTGCATTTGAATACATGGTTCCGTTGTCATTTCGCGCTATCACGCGGTCTGACGTCATAGAACCGCATTGCAAATTTGCGAACCGCGTTTGTTATTTTTAGTAACTATTGCCGTTGCCTAGCGGAGTTTTACGTCCAAACAAAATAAAATCCTCGATGATGGTGGATGTTATAGTATTATCGTCTTGATAACCTCTCTGAAGATGGCTCATGTGAGCTGAAAGCTTAGAATCAAATAAATAAAAAATTATCCAAATGTTGGAAAATTTTTGTCTTTATTTTCAACTGAAATTAAAGCCAAAATACGATGTTTAGAACGGCTCATGATTAAACATAATTGACGTTCATTGTCTCTTATATTTAACAGTATATGTTTAGAAAATTTATATATATGTATCTATATCTATATATAGATATATATATCTAACGCTAACCTAGTATATATAAACCCCAACTCTAACCACCCACCATCCATCATTAAGCATATCCCATCATCGGTAGAACGTCGTATTAACACACACTCATCCAGTAAAGAAATATTTGATAAATACAAGGTAATTTATAATAGAATCCTTAATGAAAGCGGGTATAAATCATCAAAAATCTTCTTTGTGGAAAGTTCAAAAAGCAAAATAGAAACAGAAAAATCATATGGTATAACCCTCCTTTCAACCAATCAGTTAACTTCAAGCTGGGACATAAATGTCTTCCACTAATAGAGAAACACTTCCCCAAAAATAACCATCTGAGCAAAATCTTCAGCAAACATATCATAAACTAATAGCTGTTCAAATAATCTAGATAAAATAATTAAAATGCATAACAGCAAAATATTAAAGGCACACAGCAAAAATTACTCCAAACTAATACAAGTCCGTCCCGTGATAACAACCTCTGTAACCGTAGAAACCCCAAACAATGCTTCATGACCAATAAACGAAATCTCTGATATATACGTGTTCGATTTCATCCATAGAAAATCCTAAAGATGAAAAGATATTTATCGGGAATACCATGAACGTATTTTAAAAGCGCTGTTCCAATCACCTCTCATCCTGCAATAACAAAGAAAAAAAAAACATGACGTCTCTCTCCAAATACTTTTGAAAATTAAAAGACGAAAATAAAACGCCTATGGTTAAATGGAAAATCCTCAAACAAGCAAGAACAGCAAAATCTATAAAGGAACCATGTTTTCTTTGCCTTCAAGAAAAAATAGAATTCTTTAAATATATAAGTAGTAACAAGCTTCTAACCCAGAGGCATGAAACAACAGTAAACTTTAAGCACATTAAAGATCTAACCCTACAATCATGCTAAGAAACACTCGAAATTTGATTAGATATTTTTTATTATAAAAGATTAAAAATGCTATAGAAAAAATCGATCTAATAAATTCTTAAAATAAGGTCTAATACCCACAAAAATATCTAAATAAAATTAAAAACTAAATGAAATAAAGAGGCTTCCATACCATGATCTAAGAAAAATTAAAAATTAAAGAAAAAAATCGATCCCCTAAATTCAAAATTAAGATTAAATAAACACCCCTATCTTGCTGAAATAAAAATTCTATAGAAAAGATCAGATTATTAAATTCTAAAGCAAGGATTAATATTCTAAATTAGATTAGAAATATATCTGCTAAAACTTTACTTTAATACAAAAATATTCCGTACTGGAAAAATAAAAATGAAATGAAAAAAATGGCTCCCAAACTCGGAGAAAAATCAATTTCCCATATTCAAAATTAAGATTGAATATAAAATTTCAGATTAATTATATTATATATTTTTAAAAAACCCTGCTGAAATACACAAAAAATTCTCCGTAAGGGTTAGACATACCACCCCTATCAGGTCCATCTGAGGAACCCCAAGAAATATAGTCTAGTCACTGGAGAAATAAGAATACAGAAAATCCGTCTATTAACAACGGACACTCATTAATCAAACACTAGCTAACCAGACCACTCACCTAAAAATTCTTAAGGTCAACAAACAGGACGGGTTCCCTAATCACAACACCCCCGCACACACACACACACAACTGACCAAACCACTTTCTTCGAAATTCTAACCAAAAGATATACCCGAGCAATAAAAAATTCATTCCAACAGCAAATGTCATTAATCAACCATTTAACTTCGCACTCCAGTTTCTTCAAAATTCTAACGGTCAACACAAAAGACACATTCCCTTTATTATCAATCACCCCAACCAACCTCACACTAACAATGAACCGAATATAGATAATGAGGATTTCCATTCTTGTTCATTTCTCCTGAAGAGATGTTGGAGACCCAATGTCGAAACATCCATATGATTGTAGAGTACACATATAAAAAACATTATGTACATGTTCTAAAATATAATTTATAATATATATATATATATATATATATAATTTATAATATATATATATATATATATATATATATGTGTGTGTGTGTGTGTGTGTGTGTGTGTGTGTGTGTTTATTACGAAGAAACAAATACTGTAATTTAATAGCTAGCGGTCATTATGATAAAAGGTTTTCATAATGAAATTGATATATTTCTTTAGGACACCTAGCGCCAACTAGAGCATGAACATGTATCTTGGAGGCACCAAAAGGTTTTGTCAATTGTGCACGGGATCTTCTTGATGCAATAGAATATAAGTTTCGGACATTATTTAATATTTTGGAGTTGAAACTGAAAATAAAATTCACCTGATATATTATTGTATAGCTGACACAGATACGTTACAGAGAGAAAGTGTGCTCCAGTATTATTCAGCACCATATCCGGTGCTAGACGGATATACCTTGAACAGTACAATAGTTACAATAACTGACAAGACAGAACGTACAACATAGAGAGAGGGTGTTTAGATCGCAATAGTCACCGAAGTAATCAGTCTGAATATTACTTGAATGACATTTGAATATTAAACCTGAAATTGCTACTAATCTTTACTTAAAGTGACCATTTTATCCATGGGTCATTCAGTCCTTCAGAGTGCTGCAGAAATGTCAGTCACTCTACAACATATATAAACTTGTGAGAATGTTGACTCAATAGACCAAAAGTTTAAACTGAACGATACAAAAGAATTTGGATTTTGTAAGATTTAAATTAAACGAACAAAGATATTTAGGAACTTTCCCTTGCAAATTAGGCAGTGATCCCGATAAAACTTAAACGGAAATACTTTCTTTATCATAATTTGTTTTGTTTTGTTTTTTTTAAGGGGGAAAGTTACTGTTCAAATTGCAGTTTTGCACTAAGCTATTCAGCTTCAATGATGAGGCTCAAAATAAAACATTTCTTCAACATATAACATACACAGTGTGACTAGAACTTATTCGATTATTAATGTAAAATAAAATAAAACGAAAAATAATATTAAATATTGTAACTCTCATCCCATACATAAAAATCTTTGGTTTCCATCTCCAGAAACACTTCATAGGCTGGGCTTTTTAAACCCAATATTCAAACGTTTTGAAATTCAGAATGATTCATCGCGGAGATTACTAAACAAAGATATTAAGAGAATCTAGTATATCATGTTTTTAAGCAGTAACTAGAGGAAGAAAGGACGAATGTTTAAATTTTCTATAGTATTTCTCACAAATATAAGTTTTGTTTCGCAATTATTCCACAACAGAGAATGCTATAATACTTCAAAGATGCAAAGGACTACAGGGGAAGAAATATAATGAATTAAATCTAATAAGGAGAAGTGAGAAACGGACAATAGAAGAACAGGTTTAATGAAGACAAGAGATGGTGATCGAAATTACAGTATAATTTTTAAAAACTGCAGCTAGCAAGGAGCTGTAAAATCGGAAATGATTCCACAGTTGAGAAGTGCAAGAAAAGAAACTGAATATAGCTAGCTCAACAATTAAACTTTATTGCCAATCTAAAAGTATAATTAAACTCATGTAGTCGAGGCACTAGGGAAAAATCGGTTTTATATTTAAAAAAAAGACACGTCACGTCAGAAAATGTGTAGAAATGCTTGCTTAGGACGATTATATTGCACACCTTTTTCTGGTTTTTGTCAAGAATCTCGAAATGCACAGTAGAAGCACCAGACTTGATATGCTAAAAACATTTAAAACTTGACATAAGCAGCTCTTCATATATGCAGCAAACAAATCTGAAATTTTGTCTATATTTCTGAGATGAGGCAGTATTTTCAGTAGTTACATTATTCGGATTATTGTTTTCATCATTGTTGCAGTAACGACAGATAGCTCAGTGGATATAGTTCCTCTGACTTGACCCAAGGTGTTGTTAGTTCAATACCAGGCTGCAGCAGTGGTAAACAAGTAATTTGGAGGGTTAAAGGGAGATAACTCATGAGTTTCAAAAGAGTCATTACGATGAGAAAGATATACTCCGGAGATTGTAATATAGGGTTCAGTTCGAAATTCCTAGCACCTGAAAAATGCCGGAGCGTACAACGGCTAAAACGTCGTACAAATTGCAACAAAGATGTGGACAATAGTCATGAATAATGTAAATACTGTAAATCTGAAATTCTTATTAATTGATTTAAACGTATGCTCAAAAAACTAAAGTATGGCCAGTTTAGAGCACATCGGATTACATAGAAAGAAGGAGAAATTGGGAGGATAGAGGCGAAGAAAAAGGTAACAGGGTTCAACACGACAGAAGATGGTAATTGACGCTGCATTAAATTTATGAAGATTGTAGTTATCAAGATAACAATAAATCGGAAGAGATATCAACTGGCGGAAAAAGAAACAGAAGTGTCAGTTAGTCTAATTATAAAACGGTGGGACCAAATTTTCAATATTGCAACACGCTTAAAAATGTCTAGTTAGGCCATCAGGAAAAAATATCATCAAAGCAGTTTCCATCAAAGTACTGGTAGAAATGATAGATGAAACTCACCTCATATCGTTGAGGGAGTAACTGATATCGAGATGTCATATCACGATCAATTACATAACATTCTTTTTTGAATTTTGTCAAGAATTACAAGATGTAAAACAGGAACCATAGACCAGATATGGCAGAATTATGGCAGAATTATATAATGCACGGTACAAATGGTACAAACGGAAGATTTATAAGGAACCATCATAATTTCCGAAGAGAAACTTCTACTGGGACTATATAGTTAACTAATTTTACTTAGCTGTAAACAAAACGACAAACTCAATAAAATCCCTACATTATGTCCGATGAAAATGTGAGTCCAATAAGGCATAAAGTGTTGCAATCCTGGTGTTTAGCTTCGGTTATGCTTGTGACAGAACAAATTATTTGCGATGATTAAATGAAATCACGGACAAAAGTTATCATGCAGCAACCAAAATATGCACAATAACTATTACATTTAACGGTATCTAAATATGCACAATAAAGATTGCAATAAGCTTTCCAGCCTCAATCATGATGTTCAAAAACATTTCCTCAAAATATATCATAAACAGTGTGACAAGAACTTATTAGATTAGTAATGTAAAATAAAAGAAAAGGACAGATAACATTAATATTGAAATACTCGTCCCCCAATAGAGTATACATAAAAGGTCTATGGCTTCCACGTCAAGTAACTCCTCATAGGCTGGGCTTCTTAAACCCCCTGTTCAAAAGATTTGAGATTCAGAGTTATTCATATGTATACGGGAATATTTTGAGAAAAAGTTCATCTAAATCGATCCTAAATTCATGACAAAATGAAAAAATGTACATTTAAAAAAAAATAAAGTCTTCTAGATATAACAAACGTATTAAATGCTGAGATTCTAAAGAGAAAATGTTTGTTCACAACACAGTGAACCAAACTTCCTAGCAGTAAACCTTCGTTATTATTCAATATAATCACTCCACTTGATGTCAGTTGAGAATGTCTGCTTGAGAAAGTGCAATGTTTTGTGCTCTTGCAGTTTAGCACTAGGAACGTGATGGCAGACATAAAAGATTGTTTGTAATCATTCATATAAGAATTCTTGGAGAACACGCTTTTATTGGAGAAACAGACTGGGATATGGAAGCAGTATTCAATGCATGAACGAATGATAGGTTTATAAATATGTGAGACAGATCCTCACGAGGAATATATGCTTGTACGAAACAGTGAAAATCTTGTCAGTGAAAAATACGAAACAAAATAGGCGGGGATATTTTCTCTCTAGCTCTTTAATCGCACTCATAGTTTTGACAGACAAGAAATATCTGTAGTTATTAAATGAATGCAGATTTATTCCACAGGTAACCGCTACGCACATCGTAATAAAAGAGCCATACAAAAAGATGCATATAAATTTCTATACAGCATACAATTTTGGTTCGTTATTAACAAAATTATAGAAGATTTTCTGAGTGCAAAATAGAGTTATCAATAAACCAAACAATATTGACAAGAGATAAGTCCAAGAATTTAAGTACCTAGGAAGTGTTCTAACAGGAGATGGAAAGTGCGACACGGAGATCCGAAGGCGAATTGGCATGGCAAAGGACGCGTTCCAGAAGATGAGCAAAATACTAACACACAGGAAGATCTCAATAAAAACGAAGAAAAGAGTGCTAGACTGCTACGTGATGTCAGTTCTTCAGTACGGCTGTGAATGCTGGACAATATCATCGAAAATGAGGAAAAAACTGGAAGCGGCCGAAATGTGGTTCTACAGAAGGATGCTACGGATATCGTGGACTGAGCATACAAGCAACGACGAAGTGTTAGAAAGAATGGCAACAATTGGAAATTGATGCTGAGCATCAGGAAGAGACAACTGAAGTTCCTGGGACATGCAATGAGGAACGAGAGCCTGGAGAACCTGATACTGACTGGTCAGATAGAAGGAAGGAGAGACAGAGGAAGGCAGCGGATAACATATCTGCAGAGTCTGATCAGGTGGATGACGGAACGGGGGTTGCCAGGAGCAACAGGAGCAAACATACTAAGAGCCACAAGGGATAGGGAGACGTGGAGATCCATGATCGCCTACGTCCTGAAGGGACAGGGCACATAGAAGAAAGAAGAAAGAACACACGAATGTTCATAACGGTTTCTTCACCTTCTCTATTATTCAAGAGACAGAAACTGTTAATTTTACTAACAGCCTAGGTTTTATGGTTCACATTACATATAAGTGTATTCATTGATTTTCAAAGTTCTTAGTTTCTAGAATATTGTTTTCAATTTTTATAAATAACTGTTTTCAATTTTCATAAATAACTGTTTTCAATTTTTATAAATAACTGTTTTAACGTATTTAATTGTTAGAAAGATAAGGATCGCTGTGTTCGGCCAAAACGATTTTCTCGTCAGGATCCATCTTGCCCATGTAGAATTCTATTATTCACTGTTCATTAAATACTGTTGTCATATCTGGTCAGGCGCTTCTGCTATTTCATTGGAAATACTTGGCAAAACCCTAAAAACGATCTGCAATGCAATAGGTCTGAACATCAGATATTTTCTCACCGACGTGACGTGGTTTTTCTCTCTGTTTTTTTTATAAATATCGGCATAGTTGTTTACAAATGAAAGGAGTACATTAGTTACGTTCTTATTTAAATCACAGTGTGTTGGTCCGAGAAAACCATACCTTTGTCGGACGAGGGCATTTACCGTTAATAACGACCCTCTTGTTAAGAAATACTTTAGAATTTAGGATGCATTTCCCCTGCTTCCAAAAGAAGGTGTGTTTGAGTTGAAAGTTTTTGTACCACGCCCTTTCTATATATATATTGTGATGGTATTGACGTGTCTGTGACGTTAAGAGCCTGAATAATTCTGCAAGAAATAATTGTTAGAAAACGAGCAGTAGATCTGGCCAGTTGAGACCTGCACTGATCGTCGCTCATTGGGTTGTTTCATATAGGTGCTCGACAATCTTCTTGTGTAAAGTTGTATTTTTAGAATAATGTAAATAGAAAAAAATGATGCGTATACCTAGATTCAGGAAGAAACAACTATAAAAGATTTAAATATTGAGGAGAAAACAGTTTGATAATTTGACACTCCCAGATCATACTAATGATAATATTGACATCAAATAACCTACATAACGCGCTTATGTAAATGAATTATAAATGGATGGATAGAAGGGTAGACAATGTCTATAAGAGCTGCAGAGAAAGAAATTAATGGAGAATCATTATCGTTCACATCCTGAATAGACACGGCACGTAGACGACGAACATTCTTATAATGTTATTAATATTGGTTGTCTGATATTAATTTAATATGACAGTGTATAATTATAAATCATTAATTTTGTTTATCTTCACAATCAAGAATCCCTTAAAATGCATAAGCTTTAAATCAACCGATACGTCTCAGACACAACCTACTTTGTTTAACGTGTCGCATACGACACCATGAGAACTCATTGGATGTGTCAGAAGCCCTAGACCAGCGGCACCCGAACATTTTTAGCTACGGACTGTGTCATCTGATAAAATTTTCTCTAGACTGGATGAGGGGAAGAATCGGTTTCGGTTACGCGCTTATGAAAAAAACAATATACGATGACATGATAGTTTATAAAATAAGATAAAAAAGCTTTTTTTCTTTTGACACTCTGCGGCCCGGTATCAAAACACTCCATGGACAAGGACAGGTGACCGACACGGTTTTAAGATCGTAGACACTACGATCCGACCAACATAATGCACAAAAAGAACACATAAAACAGTTTTGCAATGATGTATTGATTTAGCATTGTTTTTTTTTCTAATTTATTTGCGGTCCGGTACCACACAGTTCACGGTACGGTACAGGTCAATAGCATGGTAGTTGGGCCGTAGATTCTACGAACCGAACAACAAAATGAATATGAAGAACATATCAAAACGGTTTTTGATCATGGATGTGCGTTGTGGTGCAGTGTATATCGGCTCGGAAGAACAAATCAGGGAACCGAGTTCAATGCCAGTTAAATTCCTTGCATCCAAAAATATCCTTGGAAAATTTATTAATCTGTCTCTTCCCTCCAGTTATGGTTTAAATAATAGGACAGGTTGGATTTTGTATCTTGGCTGGAAAGCAATGGCAAACTACTGCCAGATAAGCTTCTGCCCAGTCAGTCATGTCTCATTGGAGACATGATTACCCAAAGCGTGTATCACGTATGGCACTTAATTGACTGACTTGTCTTTAATTTTTTTTTCATTTTTTTTAATAAAAAATGAAAAAAAAAATTAAAGTTAAAATTAAAATTAAAATTAAAAATTAATTTATATTTGCGCCCAGTACAAAATATTCCACGGCACTGTAGAGGTCAACGGCTTGGTGGTTGGGTCGTAGACTACACGAACCGACCAACATAACGCACGAAAACAGCATATAAAACGGTTTTGCAGCTATGTTTTGACTTTAGCATTGTTTTTTATACGCATTCTCATTCCTTATTTTGTTTTATTAAATATTGAGCACCTTGTTATCTTGCATGCCCTGATGGTCAGTAATCATTGATCGCTTTCTCTGAGAGTCTGCTATCGGCTTTCCATATCAATGGTTAATGTTTGTATTGATCTGAAATATTAACTTACTCAAAACAAGTCTTTGATCGAGAGATTAACCAAAAATAAAGCAACGTCGTCTAGGGAAAATTTTTATCAGATCGATTAAAATATGCCTTTACGAAAAGATAGAATACGGGTTAAATTAAATGGCTACGGTTGCTTAACACTGGAAAGTTCAAAATCATGAGTGCAAATAAAAATTCTTCTCATAAAAAGAATTTCCATAAATAAATGAAATTTTAAATTTTGTGTTTTAAAACCCAAAATATAAATATAATCAAGTCCTTTAAGAAAGCTTAGCTAATGTCAATTCTAGCCTTTTAATTTCCTTCTATTTTACTGGTATATTTACCTTGAAGATAACTGGATATGACTATATTGTAGAGTAAAATACTGGTATTATAGAAATAGAATAAAATAAAGGCGTACTTAACGCTTACGTGATACCTCGTCCAATATGGGAGTGAATGCTGGACACTATCCTCAAAGAAGTTAACAGAAATGTTTTCTAAGAATGATGCTGATGATGGCTTACCTCGAACATATGAGCAATCATGAGGTCTGTGAGAAAATGGAAACAAATAGAAAGATTATACTTATCATCAAGATAACTGTGTTAAAATTTATACGGTGCATAAGGAGAACAGTGGACTTGGAAAATATGAAACATTCGGGACAGATTTAAGAGCAAGAGGAAGATATGAAAGCCTGGGTAAATAATTAGATAAACAGTGTTTAGCAGAGATAAAGAAAAGAAAAAATTAGTTAAGTGTTACAAAGGACAGAAAAATGTGATAAGACATGATCATCTACTTTTTTAATGGGAAACAGCTTATAAAGAATGATTTACATTTAAATGTTATCAAAAAAATACAGAACGCTGTAATTTTGCGAAAATATATATGTGGACGTTTTGGTAGTAATGAATATTTTGCTGCACATCCATGATGAAAATCACAGCCTTTAAAACAAAAATGTTCAATTACTGTATTACCCGCAGTAAATAATGATACGTATATGATTTGTTTTGATGTCAGAAAATATTATTCAAATTAAACTGTGAATTAGTTATTTAAAAGAATATATACATATTGTTCGTTGTTCTTTCAATAACGAAACGATGTATAATCTTGGTAGTTTGGACAAGTTCTAACGTAATAATTAATAAGAATTATTCATTGCGCTAATTTTATATTGACCACTGTTTTAAAATAATGTTTTGAGCGTTGCATTTGGATATATATATATATATATATATATATATATATATATATATATATATATATATATATAAATGAAGAAAAAGTATATGTAGTAATACCACAAATATTGGTCTACTACATACCGAGGACTATTAAAAAGCAAATGTCATTAAAAGTAAATGTATACCGAACTGTGGAATGGCATTCCATTAGTTCTTAGTACTATATATATATATATATATATATATATATATATATATATATATTTGATTTATTTATTTAAACATTGTTTATAACCGGTAAAGTTTTTAATTAAACTGTAATATATATATATATATATATATATATATATATATATATTCTAAACAATGCAATGTAATATGTTATTTCCGGTTTTAAAGTTGATTTTATTGAGTGTTGGTTGTCAAAACGGGAAATAACATATTACATTGCATTTTACTACATGGTTTTGTTGTCATTTAGCGCTATCACGCGGTGTGACGTCATAAAACGCATCGCAAATTTAAGAACTGCGTTTATTATTTTTGGTAACTATTGCCGTTGCCAAGCGGAGTTTTATGTCAACACAAAATAAAATTGTCGGTGATGGTGGATGTTATAATATTTCAGTTTAAACAACCTCTCTACAGATGGCTCATGTGAGCCGAAAGCTTAGAAGAAAATCAATAATTATCCAAATGTTGGAGAATTTTTGTCTTTATTTTCAACTGAAATTAAAGCAAAAATAAGACGTTTAAAACGGCTCATGATTAAACATAATAGACATTCATTGTCTCTTATATTTAACAGCATATGTTTAGAAAATTACTTGCTGCCTTGATGCACTAAATATATATATATATATAGTTCTGAATTAATTGTACATTGCGACACAGAAATTTCCATGTTTCATAGCTACATATATTTATTAGACTCATAATAAAATAAATGCCAGTGCACTCAAAACAATAAAAAACTTAGTCCCTCTTCACCTGGAATTATATATATATATATATATATATATATATATATATCTGTGTGTGTGTGTGTGTGTGTCTTTTGGCACGATTATATATATATATATATATATATATGTCACAAGAAATCCCGGAACTGATATATAGATGTCTCTACGAATAGAAATGCGTATGATCTTTATGTAGTACTCCTTTTTATGTCAAATGACAAAATTTGTACCTAGTTTTATTATTAGTTTACTAATTTATGTTATTTGAATAAAGCTACTGTTGCAAATTTTTAAAACAATGGAAAAATCTGAATTTCGTGTGTGAATAAAGCATTATTTTCTGATGGGAAAAATACTGTTAAACCAATGACTTCACATATGTTATTCTGTCGCTGCTCAGAAACTTTGGTTAAGAGGTGTATACTGACTTTAAATGCGCTTATACTGACACAAATTTTACTGAACTCTCAGGTCGACCAAAATGGGCAGTTGTTCCACAAAATACCAAAAATTCCAGAAACTCATTTTTACCGATCGTAAATTGAGATTGAGTGAGGTAGCAACGTAATTGAACATACCAGAATGCAGTTTATTCACCATTTTGCATCAACATTTGTCACTGAGAAAGCTGAATGCACAGCATGCTGCGTATGTTTACAGTCGAACAAAAACTACAACGCGTCTATGATTCAGAGCGATATTTGCAAATTTTTCAAATTTATAAGAAAACTTTGCGTCATTATGTAACAATTGATGAATCATGGATCCACCATCTCACTTCAGAATCAAATCGGTAGTCAGCTGACGGGAGAGCAGCAACTGAAAGCCGCCTACAGCGATCAAAGACGCAAACATCAGTTGGAAGTTTTCGACTTCCTCATTTTGGGATACGCAAGATATTTTGTCAGTCGATAACCTTGAGAAATGAAAACCCATAAATAGTGAATATTATATATCATTATTGCTGCATTTGAAAAAAGAAATCACAAAAAATGATTTTAAATGAAAAATAAAAACTGATCTTTCACTAAAACAACGCACCGTATCACGTATTGATCGCAACAACAGCAAAACTACATGACTTGCATTTCGAACTACTTCGGCATCCAACTTAATCTCCCGATCTGGCCCCGACAACTACTGGCTGTTTGCAGACCTCAAAAGAATGCTCCAGAAAAAAGATTTGAATCCAATGAAGAAGGGGTATCGGAAACGTATTTTGAGGCCAAAAGAAATCTTATTTAAATATTTTAGATTAGCGTTGGAATCAATGTATCCCACTACAAGGTGACTATGTTGATGAATAAAGTATAATTTTGCCTAAAAGTTGTTGTTTTATTAGTTAGACCCGGGATTTATTTAGTGATGTTTTATAGAGTGGGTAGCAAAATTATTTAACGGTTTTTATAAAGTCTACACCAAAAATTTGAATGATACTTACTTCAAATATTTCAAAGTAAATTAGATGATGTTAGATGAAGAAATTAGATGAAGAAATATTGTTTTCGTGTACTTTTATTGCCGATTTTCGAATTTGACTTTGTGCAAGTGTAATTAACACCTTCATATATAATAACGTGTAATAATATTTTAAAACGATTTTCAGTCATTTTTATATGATTTGCACTTCAACCAATCACAGATTGTCTTCAATATATTTATTAGCCAAGCACGTCAGTCAGTCGGAACATTTTGATAAAAAGTTTGATACAGTACAGACTATTCTACTATCTAAACTAATTTAAAACAAAATAATTGTCAAATGATATGCGACAGAAGATTGTAAAGCTGCACAAAGATGGTAAGAGGTATCAAAAAATTGCTCATGATTTAAATTTGCTTGTGTGTAGAGTTGGTAGAAAATAATATACTGCTGAATATATTCAAAGACGTGATCGTCCGCGTAAATTGAACGTGAGCGAATTTGGTTAGACGGAATTATTTGGGAGGCTTCAATTCTTGCTGGTGTTCTTGAAAAGGACCCCCAAAACAATACACTGCGTCTCCTCACACTCACCTTCTCAGCAGGCCTTAACTGAAACAATTGCTTTGAATTAATGGCTAAATCTATCGCTAGGAATGTTGACTCATTGTGACGGTCCAGTAGTTTTTCTCGCTTGAATCTATCTTACACGTATACAAATCAACCATGCTCCCATGCATTAAGTACTGTTGCCATATCCGGTCGGGCTCCCCTGCTAATCATCTTGGGGTTCTCGACAGGATGCAGAAGAGAATCTACAATATAATCGATCCCGGCCTAGCAGCTCGACTCCAGCTACTTTCTCACAGACGGGATGTGGCTTCTCTCTTTCTCTTCTACAAATACTTTTATGGCTTCTGCTCCGACGAGCTTAGCTTCTTGTTGCCCCCTCTACAATAATTTTCTTAAAAAGCCAGACTGGCAGCATATTCAAACCATTTACAATCAAAACATCTAAATACAGCCATCACTTCTAGTATATAAGTTTCTTTTCTCGCACACCCCGCTTGTGGAACTCATTTCCTTATAGTTGCTTCCCTGATAGCTACAAACTCCACAAGATTAAAGGCAACGTCAATTTCCATTTATTATCCTTTGATTCTCATCTTTCTCTTATCATTTCCCAAGCATCTTGTTCTTCCTCTTTTACACTCTACTGTCACATAACTCTCCTCACACTAGTATTCCCATCTTTCTGTTGCCTATTATCTGACCCCACCCAATAGTGACCAGACCCGCTTCGTTTCCTCTTTCTTTCGCTCTTTTCCTATGTCACATTTCACTGTCCTTTTATGCAGCCCCTTTGCGTACCATAATTAAGTCTGGCACTAGACTGAGAATTGATCGATTCTAATTACTTTATTAGTAAGTAAATTTATATTTATATATACATTCAAATATATATATATATATATATATATATATACATATATATATATATATATATATATACAGCGAGCAAGCGGGAGAATGTGATTGAATATTAGTTATCACGCGGAAAATTATCCACATAATTATAAATTAATCAAGAGAAGTGTTTTGCATTGAATAGACTGTTGTGTACATTTTAAAACATGAAAATAACACTGACATCTCATCTCAGAAAATATACTAAGTAAGGAACGAATTGATTTTTTAAAAAGGACTATTTGCGTCAACAATGGTCTCTAGGCGGCATCAGAATTTCTTGCAACTATTCCTGGCGGTTTCATTGTGTAATTTGGTAAATACAGCCATAATTCTTGCGTTTAGTTCATACTTGGTGCTACAGAAAATTTTGTTGGTCTCTCTCTCAAAACTGTGCTTTACACGTAATAATCAAAAGGATGTGTAATATCGGAAATTAGGTGACCAGATGTAAGTTTAAATTCGCAGTAATTATCTAACAGACATGACTAGGTTCTCATGTTTGTGTGGTATAGTGTAGAATCAAATAGTCTTGTGCTTAGCCTTCAAGGGACTTGATGTATTTTTCCGTGTTGTGTCTGAGGCCCTGGAGAAAAATGAATTTAATTTATAGCTTCTCCCTCATTATCGATCATTCTAAATATCTTGTTAATCCTAATTAGACTTAACCAACACTTTTCAAACTTTCTGCACAGTCCTGAGATTAACACCCAAACACTGAAAAGTTCAAGTTTGAGTTCACATAAAATGCCAATAATATTAATAATTGGGAGTTTATTTAAAATCAGAAAATAATCTGCATTGCAATAATTTTGGGTCGTTGATAATGCTTTACCGATACTAATTCTACAAATTAACGAATGACTAGAGAAAGAAGCGATGGGTTCGTACGCTTCTCAAGGATATTTGCGCGTAAGTAAATGTAATAAACCTGACTAGAATTTGAACTCGAGTCTCTGATTTCCAATTCCGAGGTTTCCTCCAATTCACCACCCTCACATCCAAGCTTGCAACTTCTGGTCTTCTTAAGCGGTTGCCCATCTTATCATCAGAATAGTTTTCACGTTGCTTAACTTCAAATATAGTTCCGAGAACCGGAGTTTCAACGTGATATGGCAGTTAGCCAAATATTTGTAAGACAAATTAAGAAAACTAAACTTCATTCAATTATCCGCCAAGAAACATCAAAGATAAATCTTCTCACCTCTATGAAAAAATGTTTATTCCAATAACTACAGAATTATTGTTGTCATAAACGATTTTTTTTCATTTTGATTTGGCGAGGAAAATGATATCATTGGATCTAGAAGCAAAAATTACACAAATAATCAATCTATTAAAAATGGCTGGAGATTGTATATTACATCCTGAACGCATACATTAATAGAAAACTTGTTCTCCAGAGGACATTGTACCAAACAGTAGAGTGTCTTTGCTAAAATTAATAATTAGTATGAATGGATTTCGAAAACAAACAAATAGCATTCCTTTCTAAGGGTTCCAAAAAGTCTACAGATAATTATTTCCATGACAGAAACTTGAGATATAATTGCAATGATTAAAGATGACTTATACACTGAATCGTTCATAATAACTCCGAATATGGAATTCAACATTCCTAAAAGCTGACATATATCAGTTCATACAGAATTTGATGTATAAAATGTTTTTTTTATCTATTTTTAATTTTTCGAATGTATGCTGTATTTATTTTTATTTTGTCGACTGTACAGTATCGTAATTTTAGTTTGAACAACGCCACCGAGAAAAAAAGTCCCATGACAAAATTCATTTCGCCAGAAATTTGGAAACGGCATGATGTAAAGCTTGGCATTCGCACCGGAATCTGGAATGTTTAGTCTGTTTAGAACAGTGCAAAAGATTCGGAAATGTTTGGATGAGTCTAATTTTGATTTCGAATGAATTTTGAGTGATCATTTTATGGCAATGTTATGCCACGATTCATCTTCACACCGGGTTTAGAACTCGACACGGAGGTATATATCCAGTGAACTGAGTAGATATTGCTGCTTTGTGTCAAAAGGATATCTAATATAAGATCCTATGTCTGTCAACGGGACTTTGAACCATTCCAGAGAAGGAGGAATCAGTCATCGCTGTTAGACAATGGCAGTGACCCCATCATTCTTTACATTTGACTACCTAACTCTTCAGACTTCAGACCCATTCATTATTATGTGTGGAGTGTAGTTGAGCGAGAAACCAACAAAACTCCTTATCAGAGCGAGGATGACTTGAAGGCAAATGTTATGGCAGCACTTGGAAACTTAAAGAAAGACGTTCCATAAGATATGTAGGAAATTTCGAAGTCGTCTGGAGTCTGTGGTTGAAGCGAATGGTGACATTATTGAATAAATTTCCTCAGTAGGATTTCAATATATTTTTGTTTAATTCGGCTAATATATTTGCTAAAATAAGATGGCAGTAGTATTTTCATTTTGGTGGTATTTAGATGGTGCATCAGTTTTAAATGGATTTTATATAAGAAAGGGAAATGAAACAGAAGATAGATTCAGGTAGGGTTACTTTTTGGCAGCTTTCCAGAATGCTTCTTTTTTGTGCTGCTTTTCTTCAGGTATTGGTATTTTTCTTAAACCCTACTCTGACAACTATTTAATGCCCGTCAAGTAAGTTGAAAATGTGAGGCCAAAGTGACGCAGAGCTTTGCTTTTCAGGAGACTAGCGTCATATATTCTGTTTACATCTTTGATATCTTCCAAAGCTCGTAATGGTTAACTAAAATTCTTCTCTGATAGCTATAAGACAAGCTACAAGACACAACGCATCTCTATTTTATATAAGAGTATCAATTAAATGGAGTAAAAATATACTTAAAAATATTCAGTATCTATATGTAAAGGAGCTCAATATCAGAAAATATTCAGTATTTATATGTAAAGGAGCTCAATATTCAGTATTTATATGTAAAGGAGCTCAATATCACTCATATTTTTTATCTAGTTTCAGTTTCTCGAAAAGTGATTTGATCTTCCTTGCAAACATTAATACTGCATGAGATATTCCTTCATTAGCATTTGTGTTTGGTGTGATACGGTAGACAGATGAGAAAATTCTGCAGCTCATTTCTTTTTTTCTATTCATTACGCCTTTCATATTTCCCTTTTTTAAATGTCTATAAATCTTTCTACTAGCTTGTTAGAACTTGGATGTTTGGGTGCGGATATTAAATGAGTTACGGTATGCATTTTTCAAAATTTTGCGAATTCCATTGATGAGAAATGTGTCCAGTTGTCGAATACAGTTGTAATCTGTACACCAAATCTTGCAAACAATTCGTTTAGATATTCTATTGTGGTTTTTGTTGTTGTCGATTTGCATCTAAATACTTCTAGGCATTTTGAAAAGCTATCAACGACAACAAAGTATTTTATACGCCTTATCGGCCATGTATAATCTATGTGTAACCTAGATCAAGGTTTGTCGGTTTTGGGTCATGGGTTAAAATTTAGGTGATGATTTTGATAACTAGCAATTCTTGCAATTTTCAACCAAAGTTGTGAACTTTTCGGACTTCGCTTTAGTTCCAATCTTGTCAATTTTCACATCTAATTCTCTCAGTGTTACCCATAACGTTTTTCACTTCTCATTCAATTATTACTCATTCTTCCAGTGGAATCAATCTCGATATTCTGTCGGCATACGCTATCTTTTTAAAGATGTGTACTCTATTTTAAAGGAATAGTTAAGCAAGATATTCACACATATTTGCAGCCCGTTTGAAGTGTGCGTTGGAAAACCCTTCTTTGAGCCCAAAATTGTCACCAACATACGGTGATCCCTTTGAAATATGAGCTGCATTGAATATACTTGTGACATTTTTTACTGTAAATATACTGCGAAATATTTGGGAATATTGTTGTTCCACTGGCAGCAGCGTCTTTGAAAACTGACAAACTGCAATTAGTTTTTCATCATTTTTTTTTTAAGCAAAATGTCCACTAACCCAAAATTGCTAGCGTCACTTGCTTTAAATATATATATATATATATATATATATATATATATATATATATATATATATTTCTACGTGTATAGCACTGCTCGGAGTTTAGTATCATCTGTTATCAGGAGCATATGCTGAACCCGTCCCAAATATGCATCTAATGATTGGCATCAATCTCCGAATGATTTCATAGACGTATGATAATATATATATTTAAGAATATGAACTTAATAGCTCTGTTTTACTACATTGAAAATCGTTCTATTAACAACAGAAACATATTTCATATATATGTGTCAATGCGTGTAGTATAATTATATATATATATATATATATATATATATATATATATGTATGCAAGTTTTATTAAAGATGGCAGAAAACATGAATTGTTAATTTTTTTATAATTATTAAGGAATAAGGATAAAGAATGCTGTTCTTCAAAGAACATTTGAATATAAATGGTGGTTCGTTGTAGTTTGGATTTCAAAGGGGAACTCTTGTTTTAATGATGAGGTTAGACGTTTTAACTTTAGTGTAATAGATAATTAATTTATTTTCTTCTGTTTATGTCGGCGTATTTTCGAATGATGATATGGAGTTGAAAGTTGTCCTGTTTATAATTACTATAGAATTTGCTTTTGTAGAAAATATTAATGTCATTATATCGGCCAGAGCACTACGAAATAACCCGAAGAGTAACAGTACATCTCTCCCCCCAAAAAACTTAATTCCCTCTCATTTAAACACACAGGGAGACCCTCGAAACCTTATTTAGTACATACCTTTGAACAACACAAATATCTCAGCTACAGCAACACATTAAAAAAAAACTAAATATATTGAGGCAATATTAATAAAACAAAAAAAAAGTTACTTGACAACATCAAGTAAGAAACATGCTAACAACATGTTTAGCGTGTTTGGTACAAAACTCATACCAATGCTCTACATTATAAATAACCCCACTTTAATTCTATTACATATAACATGTTATTCATCTTCGAAAGCGTTCGAATAAACGAAATATTTGGACAGTGTTTATATAATATATGTCCTCAAAATAAGAGATCATAACATAACATGAAAAATTACATAAAAATACTTAACCAACCCATTTTGTCATCTTTAATGAAACCTTCATAAAAGAGTGATTACTGCCTAAATATATATATATATATATATATATATATATATATATATATATATAGTCATCCGCAGACAGATCTGTTTTGCTGAATCACAGCTCATCAGTACGGTTAGACATCCGATTGTTTTTAACTCGGGCTTGCATATATATATATATATATATATATATATATATATATATATATATATATATATATATATATACTTTCTGAAACCTTATATAGTGCCCCATAAGATGCAGATCTTGAAAGGTTAATATATTGAAATCCTAACCGGATGGTTATGTTAGATATTATCTTTCATACCTTTCACCTTCAGTCACGTCATCGATCGGTTGGTCAGCTAAATTCGCGGCTTCATGAACATCATTTCGACCAATCACTTCTCACATCGGTAATTAACTTTGGTGGTTAATTAAATGAATAGCTATTTTGGGCAGTTTCCTGGCTCAAGTGACTTCCCTCTTGTTTCTAGCTCCATTCCTCCTTTTCCCCACTTCTTTTGCTCTCCTCCTCATGCGTTATTCATTAAATTAAACAACGCAGTTTGAGCTGACCCAGGGATACAGAAAAAGAATGGTGCGTAAAAGGAGAGAAAATCATTGCAGAAATGAAATTAACCATATCAGTCCTGAAGCTGTGGGGTGCATCTGAGCTTCTTGAACTGTCTTCTCGTATTCATCGCCCCTTAACTCTGGTTTTATCTCTCTAGTAAAGTTAATATGCTTCCTTCCCATATTCATACTCTGGGGTGTGGCTTTGATATTCATTATTATCATATGACGCTACTTTCGAGACTTACGACCACATCACGTTAAAACACCGGGTCCCCTACGATGATTAAGGTTAAGCAACGCTAAGACTCTTCAGAACCTAGATGAGTTACCGCGTGAAAATATCAGGTGCTATAAGTTTGTTTTTACAGCTATATTAATGGATAATGGCTCGGAATTGTTATTAGGGCGAGCGTCATGGTGCAGTGATGTAACACTGCCACACGGTCGTACGGTTGGTCTGGTCGCAGTCGCTGGTTGGGACGATCCCGTCCGATGGCGTCGTCACAAATGCTGGGTTACAGGACGTCTTTTGCAACAACGGACTACTGTCCCACGTTGTGATTAGATCCCAGAAGTCTTGTTGCAACGGATGTACACTTGTGGGTTGAAAAAAAAAACACAGAACCCAAAAAAACTGAATAAAATAATTGAACGAAATCGAACACGCCTGGAGAGTTACGTATAATGTCTTTATATAAAGTAAAAAAAACAATGTATGTTTTTCCCAAGAACACAGTTGTCGAAAATGATATACAATCGTCGGAAATGATATACACTTGTTTAAAATGCTGGTTGTAACGGAGAGAGAAAGTTCGCCAAAAGCATCAAAGTTTCTAATCGTTAATTGAATGTTTACTCTAAATTTCGTTAGCGTTGAAATGTACTTCTCAAACAGCAAAGTTCTTTCGGGTTCTTGACGGAATCTGACGGAATGTGCTGAATCGGAGAGGGCAATGACGGAGTATGTATGGGTACTGACGGCGGCTTTCTTTTATTTCGAACCGAATCCTTTATTTCGATCACTGGGGTATGTAATCCTCATTACTCAATAACTTAGAATAAGTTAGAGTTAAATTGAGATAACTATATGAAATCGCACATGGAATGAGAATAATATAACCCAGTGATGGAATTGAAGGGTACCGTTTGTAATTCTGAGCACTTGAAGAAGGCCGGAGCATTGAAAGGCCGAAAAGGTAATTAATATGAGTCCGAACAATGAAAATAATGTTAAGTCTTCCTAGGTTTATAATACTATGTTTATCATTTGGTCGGCATAACAATTCACCTTTGTATTTCGGTTTTGCATTTTCTGTCCTGAGTTAAAACACGTATTTGATATTAATTTTATTTGTTAGCTAGATTTTAATATCCCTGATTTGTAATTCTCATGTTGGCGTTGTTCCTTTTGCTAAAAAAACGATAAATATATCGCATTCCTTTTCTGTCGCCTTTAGGTGTTTCGATAGCTTCCTTTCTGTAACTGCTGTGAAATCTGTTTCAGGTTATATATAATGTTGTTAAAATTGTGGCCATCTATAATGAATCCTCATAAGGCTTTTAATCTTTTAATCCACAGTAAAGTTAGATTAAGACGGACAAAACCTTTTCTTAAACCCTTTCAATTTTTGTGTATTTAATTAATGTATTTCTAGCAATATAAATATATTTTCCCTTATGAAAAACGTAATATACTATCCAAATATACAACTCTTACCTTGAAGTTAAATGCTTTCTTGGTATCTGTTATGATGAAACACACCTATTACTCAGATAATAGACTCTCCCTCCTATGTTAATAAGAGTTAACAGGAAGTTAACGGAAGAAGTACTTGGGAAGTTCATAGGAGTTCTTTAGACTTCTACTGGAGTTCAGTAGAACTACTCGACAGTTGATATTAGTCGGCAGTTAGCCCAATAGTAAGGTGTCATCTTTCAGTGGAAGATTACCAAGTTCCTAACATTCTGGGTACGTTAAGTCGATTAGCAACCGACATAACACGATTATAACGTTCAGTGCGAAAACTACTCCACGACCGTATCATACTATAAAAAACACATGGGCACATTTTATAATATATATATCTTCATCCCTTTTGCTTTTGTAAATATCGATCCAATACTATTTGATGAATCTGATTGTTGACCGTATAGTATTAGATAGATGTTTATCTCCTTTTGATTAAAGGATCCAAGTACAAATTTGTCAACTTTCACATTGACATTCAGTTTCAGCATGATGATTCGTAAATTTCTGTAATATTTATTGAACATTGTCGGTATCTTACGTACAGTAAAACATATCAATCATTACGTAAATTGCACTGCCGTCGGGTATATTAAAATTCTAGTGTTTGAGATTAACCACAACATTTCTATCATATAGTGTGTAGTATACAAGAACACGTCTTGTATTATTCCAATATTTGTCCTAATGTTATCTCATTTATATCTCCGCTTACTTATTTAAATTTGTGTTCGTTATTGACGAAATCTCTATTTTCTGCCCACTTACAGTCATATACCAATACAAAATATTATCATTTTTGCCCATCGTTGTTTCCAAAAATAACTCCTTTGAATAATAAGAAAAAATGTCGATTTAAAAATAGTTAATCTATTTTAATCTTTAAAAGAACTTTGTCTACGTTTCACATACGAAAATGCAATGTCAGTAAATGTGCTACCTAGACTTTCTTCTATGGTATCTAGTCATTAAAAATTTAAGTGCGGTACTTAGTTGACTAGAGAGGTACCCCAAATTCTATGCTAACAGTTTCTTTTATAGCTCTTCCTGCTTCTTTCTTCTCACTGAAGTTTGATCTGAGGAAAATGAGCATTTTGAAAAGGGTAACTGAAGTTGTTGACTTGTACTTGCGTGGTTTAAAAGCATGCTTGGCAAGACAGTGGTTTTCTCTCCCCTAACGAATGCCCATCCTCTTTATTAAAACTTTCATATATCCAGGCTAGTAGACGTAGTGTTTACAGTACTTACATTATTCGTCCTCATCTTTGTTGCCATTTCTATGACACTTCAGCCGTTGTACACTCCAGCCTTCTTTAGGTGCTAGGAATTTAAAACCGAACCTTTTATTACAATCAGTGGGGTATATCATTCTCACCCCTTGCGTAGTAATGCTCGAATGGAAGTCATGAGTTATCTCCCTGTGCAAGTTACTTGTTCACTACTGCTGTAACCTGGTATTGAACTCACAACTCTTTGAGTCAAGTCACAGGAACTAACCAACGTTTTTATCCACTGGACTATGTGTCTAACTGAAATTTTAGACTTATAAAATTATAATGTCTAGTAACCCATTCTTACCAGAGTTCATATTGCAATTTTTTATGTTAATGGTTTGCTCTAGTCCTTTTTATGTTAATGGTTTTTTCTAGTATTGTTTACTAGAGCTCATAATTCAATTTTTTGACACTATTGATTTTCTCTCAACACGGATGAGGACAATATTATGAATTATGTAAATACTGTCATTCACACTATTTAAAAAATGTATAAAGCGCACACAATCAAACTTAAAAACTAAAAACAACGATTAGATGAATATAATTCAAATAAAATAACTATACATAATGTAAGATGAAAACTAAGAGCAGCCAAAAGTGCCAAATACACGTGGAGGATAAAAAAATCAAGCAGGTACAAAATTTTAAATACCTGGGAAGTGTTCCATCAGACGACTGAAAATGCGACACAGAAATCCGAAGGAGAATTGGCATGGCGTAGGACGCATTCCAGAAGTTGTGAAGAGTATCAAGAGACAGGAAAGTTTCACCAAAACAAACACGAGAGTACTGGATTGCTATGTGATTAAATATTGCAGTTCTTAAATATGGCAAGGTTATTAAATATGGCAGTGAATGCTGGACGATATAACCGAAGATGAAGGAAAAAAAAAAGGAGGATGCTGCGGATATCATGGATTGAGCCCGTGAGCAATGATGCGGTTTTAAAAAGGATGGAAACGAAAAGGAAAATAATACTGAGCATCAGGAAGAGACAGTTAAAGTTATTGGGACATTAATGAGGAAGAAGGGCTTGAAGAACCTGATACTAACTGGCCAGATAGATGAGGGGAGAGACAAAGAAAAACAGCGTGAAACTTACTTTACTGACCTGAGCAGGTAGATGGCAGAACGGGGGTTGCCTGGTGTAACAGGAGAAAGCGTGCTAAGAGCCGTCAGGTATATGGAGACGTGGAAGGCCATGATTGCCTACGTCCAGAAAGAACAAGGTACACAGAAGAAGAAGAAGAAGAAGAAGAAGAAGAAGAAGAAGAAGAAGACGCACAAGAGAAAACATAATTTTCATTTTTAATTCCAAAATATATAAACCCTTCTGCGAAATTCCAATTATTTTAAAGTAAGTCTTTGAAATTAGGCGGAATGTTTTCGTAGAGAATTTACAAAATAAATACATCGAAACATTTTAGCGTAATTAATTAGCCGTCTATTCCTTAATTATTAAATATTATTTTTTAGATAATTTTTATTCATATTAATATGTATATATACATACTATTTTCTATAGCTGTTTCGGTTATCAAAACGTAACTTTTGTTTTTAAGAACTTGTTGATAACATAAAAAAATATTTTTTTCTAAATTCTATATATGTTCTTTTAACATTTACTTGGTAGGCGAGCTAATACCTTTTGTAGACACCTGCTGATATATCTTTCTGCTAAATCAACACACATAATTTATTCTTTTAGTCTATAATGCAACGAGAATTTGAAATCGGCTCTCCACTGCACCACAACTTACATCCAATGCATTATACCGTATAATACTGACACTTAAATATAATATTTCGTATTAGACAGGAGAATAATATGAAAATTTTCTGTCTAAGACTGTCGAGATTCTGAGACATTTCTGAACGTGTTAAATAGCTCTAAGACAGTGATGTGGTTATCCATTTTGTCTTGATACATCAATTACGTACTGTGTACGCCTTTCTCTGGGGCTTTTGCCACATCCGAGCTACGCTTAAAAAGTTTGGGCATATCAATGTAGTATAATGTTTAACAAGCTTTTCCTCTTAGAACAATTAAGACCAAGTAGCGATTTTGATCTTCCTGAGTGACCCATACTTTCGGCCTTGTGTCACACTTACGCTACACTTTTAATATCACGATAGGACACGGCTACAGGTATATTAATATAGAATTGATAACATTCGTTGCAAAAAAAATTAGCAAAGTAATTTTCCTGAGTCATTATCTTTATCTTAAGACATGAATGCCAATATATATATATAAAGCCGTTCTGAAAATTATCTTATCGCCATTTGCAGTCACAACAATTTTTCTTCTCGTCATTTTCTACCTGTGATGAGGATTTCAAGGAGGTCCCAATATTCACGGATCATGGGATAGTCTCCGTTACTATAAAGACGGTATCTATTAGATTAATCGACTATGGTAAGAATCGAAACCATGTCGTCTGGACAGAACAGTAATTTTATATTTATTGATTGATATTCTTAATGTCTCATCCATATTATTTAAAACACAATATGTCTTTCGACTGTAAGAACGTTTTGAAAATAAAATATATCAACTGATACAAGTCGTACTAATTTACCCATAGATGTAGAAAAGGTGTATTCATACTTTTCCTAAAAGTATTGACGCGTAATTAAATATATATAATTGCATATAATTAAGTCTAACGAACAGGACTGAAATTGTAACTCGGCACGCCCACTTCAAATTCCGATCAATTATTCGTTACATCATCCATACAAACAAGCGATGGCTTCTAGTATTAATAAGTGGCTATCTCATCCAGATTCTGATGAGCTTTGACGTTACTTCACTCAGATGATTGAACCGCTGTTTTAATGTAATATGTTCTAAACTCTCTTTTTAAATTTAATAAACTGAATGAAATATTTAGTTAAGTTAATGTTCGAAAGGCCATTGAAATAGAGAAATATGCCTACCAAAATTTAAAACAAGCTATTCAGATAATGGATGTGTGTTGTAGCATAATAGTACAGAATATAAAATAGAGGAGCCTAGTTTGAAGTCTAGTTGAGTTCGTTAACGTTACTTACGCGCTAATACTTTTGAGAAAAACACAAATTCAACTCTTCTCCTTACCGCAAAGTTTTATATAAACAAACTGGCAGAAAGAATTTATGTCTAGAGCCGAAACAATTGTTAACCTACTGCAGGAAAATCTGCCTAGTTAGCCATGAATCTATAGAGATACGATCGCCTAAGCGTTTAGCAGGTATGACACTTGAGATAATTCTCTAATGCGCAATTTTGAACCGTTAACCGTCCGCATATCAAGATTTACAGTACATGTTATTCCCAAGAGGTTACCCATCCAGGATCAACGTTGCTTAATATTCTAAATTTAACAGTCCTAACAAAGGAAACAATGTAAATACTTACAACATCCTAGAAAATATAGACTGATGTTAAAAATCTTTATGTTACTGTTCTTATCTCTACGTTCAGGGGTGCTATTTGTTAATTTTGAAAGAATCTAATTTGGTATTCATTGAAGTAGTTTGGAAAACCGTTATAAACTACCATCTGTTTCAGTTTTGTCGTCAATTTGACTTATTTATGTTATTAATCTAGAGGAGATGATCTCAGCCTGTAGCAACTTAGAAAGTTTCCTTGTAAGCGAATTTGTGTAGACGAGGCATTTGAGAGTGCTTGATGGTTGTTCTAACACGTCAAAAGTCATCGTCACCCTGGGTTTGACAGCCCTGAATTTTTTAGACTATTCTTCACAGTTGATAAAGCGCTTACTACCAGAAAGTGTAAGGTTCACTTAGTATAGTTTCAGTATAAATCACAGCTGGGCTTGGCTGGTCCTGAACAAACACAAATGTGCCTGCCTAGCCGTCTGTAACGAGGATTAGCAAGCCGTCTATGTAGACAGATATCCTTGGATACGAATGGCCAGCCATACATGACGAAATGGTGAATGTGTTATTATTAGATACTACAAAAATATCTAAATAGAATTTATCTTTTAAACTAAGATGAAGTTAATCTCACGACTATTATCTTATATTTAAATGTATATAGTTTATTTTTGTGCTATCTCAGTTGTGCTATCTCAATTGAGGTTAGAATACCAATCCGTATGAATTGATGAATTTATAGGAACATCTTCTACATGATTTGCATTTATTGAACCAATATCATTGGTTCCTATTTTGATCTTGCTGGCTTTTCTGGTTAACGTCGTAGTTTTTACATGACTAATCCCAAATGAAATCACCGAGATATGAGTTGTATATTTGTTTTCATATTTTTTTCTCACGTTTCATTTTTTGACGATATTGTTGACAGTCTGTTTGTTCCTCATCAATCAAGATCACGCATTTTTTCTTGATTTTTTTTAATGATCTGTCTGCATTTTCAAACTGAAAGAACTTGATAATTTTTTTATTTACTAGAAGTGATATTACTACTACTCAAGTTGCTATTGCCACAACCATCAACACTATTATGTCCGAGAGTTAGGGTAGTAAAGTTAAAGAAATGTAAATCACCTACTTCTACAGACACTATCTCTTTTTAATTCATGGTTATCCACAAATAACTAGCACATGTAGCTTTTTTTAGAATTAGTATTTTAACTCGCTTCTGCAACCGCGTTTCTCAATAAATCTATCAATCCAAAACGTAAAGGAAAATGTGGTAGGAAGAGAAAAACAACGCCAAAGACAACGTATACATGATCAAATATACATCCATATAGGTATCGACCAAGCTCAGCGTTTCTTGACCTCGGTGATCGAATGGGAACCAATTATTAAACATAATGTGGCCGTAAATCAGAATAAAAAAGTAGAATTTATTCAAGTCATAATAATGAAACAGGGCTTAGGCAATTTAACACCCTTCAGATATATTAAAGGCAATATTGACCGATGTGAACATCAAGAAACCTAGCTAACGTCACTGTGAAAATGGTTTACAGAATAGAGAGTAGGAGACACGCTTGGTAAGGAATATTGGTTAGAATTAAAAAAGATACTAAGTTGTAAAGAGACACAATCGTACATTTCTTAACGGTCTAAGGCAAAGAAGATGAATATGTTGAAGTTGGTAATTACATTTGTCAAAAACAACTATTTTATTTTATTTAAAAAAAAGCGACCGAAACGTCAAAAGAGCATAAACATCAAATTGTATGTCTGTTTGCTAGCCAGTTACAAATCTTAAAACAACCCGGGAAATTAAGACACTGTTCAAATACCGGTAACATAAAAAATTCACCTTCCTGAAAAATATATTATAGCAAAACTCGAACACGAGTTTCATAGTCGGAAGTAAACTTTGTAACTACTCACCCACATGTGAGTCTACGTTACCTAACGTGACAGGCAGATATGCTTTTGCGTATAACGGAAAATACAGGACTTTTTAAAACTGTTAATGATTGTACATGCACTTATAATTTGTTTAGGTATTTAAAATGTTATATAACATTATATTTTTATCTGTATAAGAATGTTTTGCAGAGCATTTCTTTAAACGAATTAATCATAAGCACACCAGAGACGATGACCTTTCTTAAATCATAACAAATGTCGTTACATATTCTAAACAGCTTTATATAATAACAGAAATGTTATAAATTGAGTGACGATGAAGTTTAAGATAAAATGGAAACGGAATAAACACTCATAATAAATATCAGAAAGATACCAATGGAATACCTCAGATATATCGTGAGGAAAGAGGGCTCGGAAAAATTGATAATTGCTGGATTTTTTGACGGCATGAACGTTCAGTAACAAACAGTGTCTTAACTAACTAACGAGCTTGTCTATATAGATGGCAGAACAGGGGTTAAGAGAGGAAACAAAAATACCAAATTTATTAAGAGCTAAAAGAAGAAACTGTAGAGAGCCATAATTGCCTACACTCGTAATAGAAACTACACGAAGAACACATAATGGCTCTCTATATCTTCCAGGTTTTTTTCTCGAAAGAGCATGTAACGATTTACTATAATGATTTGATTGGCAAAAAAGCCTTGACCCACTCATGAAAAGGAAAGAAAACACTAAAATGTCCTCAAAAAACAATATAATTTATAATTCAAAAAAGTCTATTATTGTCAATGAGTCTCTGCCAGCAATGTATCAGCATGTGAATCTGTTTCAGATACCAGTTCTCTGGCTTTGAATAAAGGAACTAAACAAGCTTCCTTCATTTCAATTTGAATTACTGGTCATAGATGAAGTGTGCTATTGAATAGTATAAGCCAAAGTCACTAGAAGCAGCATCAGAACTGAATGTTAGATGTAGAATCATCTAAACAGAATTCATCTGTTAAAACCTCTCTGTAGTCCACCTAGAGGTGTATGTCCTCGTAATGTCTTGCAGAAACAAAGCCCCACCTCGATTGACAAAATCAGGATAATCCTCCATTAATTTGCTGTACATACGGTGTATCTGCTAGCGATAGAGTTTAGCGTTTATGTCGTGATATTGTTGAACTAACACAAAATGCAGTAGACTTTGAAAATTCAAAATGTACTTTCTTCAAATCATTTATTAAATTAATTGCATAAATAAAAACATTCCTGAACCTAAGAAATATGAAAAAACTTTTTTCTCTCTTGATTGTCTGCCATGCTTAACGTTATTTAAGTCGGTTTTGATACTCCAGCAGTATTAAGCCATTGTTTTTTGTCTCACTGTCCGTGGTAGCGGTGTTCAGTTGATTAAATATTATGATGGGATAGTTCTTTTAACACATCACTCACATTGCCGCAATTATCGGGAAATTTATCTAGACGGTTATGTGAAAATGAACCTTAATATTCATGTTAGCGTATAGCATATAAACTTTATCAGTTAATTTGAATTTTGACGATATATTGGAAAAAATCGGTACTTTTATTTTAATCCGTACTTTTCTCTTTTTTTCTCTTTTAAAAATGATTTATTTCTGGTGATTGATATAATTTACTCGGTCTACCTAAAGAATGATGGTTGCTACAACCTTTATTAACTAAATATTGCTATCAGCCAAGATCGTAAATAGAAATATTTTTAAAATGATCAATTTCTGTACATCAAAAACTGTTGGTAATAACGAAAGTCATTTTCAGATTCAATACCGTCAAATTTCTTGGATTGATGAGTGAAAATTCTTGCAACGACGGCTGCTGGTTAGGGACTAATAATATAAATAGCCTGTAATTTTACACTGGTCATTATTTATTGCTGATCGCGAAGAACTGAATCTAAAATTTTTACGTGACTTCAGGCACTCTTACCGTTAATATTATTTGCAATTCATTTAATATTAAAAACAATTCCCTTTATCTCTGTATTTGCTTTTCTTGTTCTTGGTTTACCGCCTAATTTATGTGAGAGCAATGTATTCATTGGTCTAAAATGAACTGAATATAGGCTCGCGAATTTCTTTCCTTCTTCCTTCTAAGTATACAAAGATAAAAAAGAAAAACATATTTAGGATCCACAAAAGAAATTTTCAAAAACAGTTACAATAACCACATGTATACAGTCAAATGGAAAAACTCAAAAATTGTACCAAAGTGATGAATCACAAAAAGCAAAATAACATGGAATAAACTTTTTTAACAGTCCTAAAGTAATGATGTCTGCAAATTGTGCTAATAAGAAGTGTTAGGCATAATATTATTTCCAGAAAAAAAGAAATACTAAATGAAAAATCATAAATAATGTTCAGAAATGAATTTTAGGATTATACAAACTTGGTGACAATGGTTACAATCCTTAAGTAACACATTTATAATTTTTAAATTTCAATAATTTTGAATATCATGTCACGCGTTGGTAAAAAATTCTATTTTACGTTTAGAAACGTTAAAAGTCAGGTATTATAAATGGCCTGAAATTAGCAAAATTTTGAAACCAAGAATGCGTTAAAAAAACTTATTTCCAAAAGAAAATTAGCCCTATAATATAAATATATTGAGCACTTTTTAATACATCTGTAAAATAACCTAATTTAATTGTATCAAATAGCATGTTAACAATACATACATATATATATATATATATATATATATATATATATATATATATATATATATAAGGAACAAAAAATATTAACAGCGCTCAAAACATAAATGTAAAACGGTGCTCATTATAAAATAGAACTAAGAATATTTATTATAAATTATTGTTTAGAATATGTACGCATTATCATCTACTACAAATTGTACATTTTGGTGCGTCATTGAAAGGACAATGTCTTACCTGGTAGTGCGAAATGAAGATGGAAATTCCTTTACCTTATATTGGCGGATTATGTGTGAAATATAAGTGGGGTTGAAAATGGGAAATCAGAGTTTGAAGTTGGAAGTTAGAATTTGAAAAAAAAAGAGGAAAAAATTAGAGGAGAGAGGTGATTAATGAACATATTGACAATTTTATAGGCAGATATAACAGCAGAAGATAAAGTATGACCTTTTCCAGCCTTTATGTCCGGTCCTTTAGGTTTAAAAAGAGAAAAGAAATAAAGAAATTGTATATGGGGTAGGACGGAGTAGGAGAGGATGGGCTAAAAAAGGGGATAGGAATTGCTATTTGTTTAACATATATATATTTAACTTTAATTTAAAATTTAGGAAATTCTTTTTTATATAAAACTTTAATTAGATCACAAATTGTAGTATGCAATAAAGATAAAATTTAGAGGTAAGAGCGTATATATAAAAAAGCGGGGAGATAATACAGCTAAAATTGAATATAGTGGTACTAATGTTAATGTTAAAAGGTTTATCGTTTCTAGAGATACTTTAGCTTTTGTAATCTTACCATGAGTGTAAGTTTAGTTTTGATTTATCTATGGGAGCTCTTTATTCCGCAGCATCTTTGGTTTTAGTCGGATTATTTCTCCTGTACAACCTCACGGCGTATAAAGAAATCGACATTAAAAATATAGAACTTCATAGAGATGACGAACTCATGATAGTAAATGAATCTACTGGAGGTAATGTTGATAGACTTAGACAATTAATTCATAGTTTTTAAATCTTTTTTCTTAGCGTGATAATTAATCCTAATAAAAACAAGTTGACTTCTGAGACATAACAGATACAGCTAATAGATAAACATTTCCCCAAGAATAACCCTGTAAGCAAAATTTTCAATAGGAATACAATAAAACTCAGTTATAGATACTTCAACAATTTAGAAAAAATAATTAAATTACATAAAAGTAAAGTATTGAAATCATACAACAAAAATAACTCTCATACTTATGTCAGTTTTTCCCCTAATAACTTTTGTAATTGTAGAAACCTGAACCAATGTCCCGTACATTAATAAATGCTTAACAAAATCCATCCATGGTATATATATGTTCGATTTCATCCTTGGAGAATCCTAAGGATGCTAAAATTGATATAGGAAACACTATGAACATTTTTAAAAAGCGCTTTTACAATTAACTCACATCCTTCGGTAACAAAGTGAAACAAAATAAGACACAATTTTATAATTTTTTTTTAAGTTAAAAAACGAAAATAAAACACCTAAAGTTAAATGGAAAATCTTCAAACAAGCCAGAACAACTAAATTGGTAAAGAAACCATATTTCCTTTGTCTGCAGAAAAAATGGAAATCATTAATTACATGATGAGCAACATGAAACCACAGTAAACTGCATATATATTATAGAACTAACCTTACAACAATGCTACAATTACAAAAGCTTCAGTCAGGATCTCTAGAAACGATAAACCTTTATAATATTAACACAAGTACCACGATATTTACTTTTAAGTTTATGATATCGGCCCCTTTTTTATATATACACTCTTACCTCTAATTTAACTTTAATTTAAACTAAAATTTTTATCTAATTAAAGTTTTATATAAAAAAGACATTTCCTAAATAAAAAAATACAAATATATATATTACATATAAAAATTAAATTTAAATACAAAAATATTTGTAGCCGTATACTTTACTAATACACGTATGTTTACCAAATAGCAATTCCTATCACATTTTTAGCCCATCCTCATTTACCCACTTCCACCCCATATACATTTCTTATTCTTTTCAGTGTTAAATCCAAAGGACTAGCAATAAATGCTGTAAAGAACCAGACCTTATCTTCTACTGTTAAATCTGTCTATAAATTTTTCATCATGTCAATTCATCACCTCACTCCTCCAACTTTTAGGTTCTTTTGTTCAAATTCTAACTCCCAACTTCCAATTCGGATTTGCCATTTTCTACTTCATTTACCACTCACATGTAATTCGCCAGTATACGATAACGGATTTTCCATCTCCTTTCACACTAACATATGAGATATTTTCCTTTAAATGTCGAGACAAAATGTACAGGTTGTAGTAGATGATCATATATATATATATATATATATATATATATATACAGAAAGAGGGGAGAGAGAAAAACTGATGAATAGAAACATATATGATAGTGATAGAAATAGATAGGTAGGTAGATAGATATATATGCAGACATGCATATAGATAGATAGATAGATAGATAGATAGATAGATAGATAGATAGATTCATGGTAGTAATTTTATATTTGCATTTGTGATATATATATATATATATATATATATATATATATATATATATATATATATTTGTTGCGCAGGAGTGTCCGTACAATGGAAAAATATACTAAAATATGTATATCTAAATACACATAGAGAAAAGAAAAAGTTGAGTGAATATCAAACGCATCTTTTCCTATTCAAATAAAAATATATTATTTATGTTTCTTCATTTATAGTTCTCGATCTCAAACAACCCTCAGCCACTGCAAATATTCAAACTTTTCCCTTTAACGTTTTCAAGATAGGCCGCTATCCAGATTTTTTTTTATCTTTTGAGCTTCCATGTTTGTTTACAACAACTGCACAATGGTTTGTCGATCTGGTCATGCATATATAATAGAGCCACAATTGCCTGCGCTAGACACATTGTGCTCTGCTATTAAGCCACTAACAATGCAAGACTGATGAGATAGTCATCTCTACAAACCGAATGTCCGTATTTTTTATGCAGAAACATCGTGACTGTCCGCTGAACTTATCTCTGTTCATTTATGTATACTTCTTTTTAGTTTCCTAGAATTTTATATAGCTTTTCTCTTCATTTTTTTAACCCACAGCCTTTTCTTTATTTTTACCTTTGTTTTTTCTCACCCCCACTCGTGTATTTTCTGTTTCTTTCTTAATATATACAGTATGAAGTGAGTAAACTGACACCATTTTATATGCTGAAGTTCGCGCATTCTAGTTGTCTTTGATTTTATCACCTACCCAATATAGTAGGATAGTGTGGGAACCGTTGGATAGAAAGAGAGCAAGATGACGAAATTCAATTCGCCAGAAATTTTGATTCGGCATCCAGAACTGCTTGGCTTTCGAGCCAAACAGTTCTCCAATATAAACAATTCAGAGTGTCTGGGTGACAATCAGGGTATTATGTGGAAGATTCGGAAAGTTTTGGATGAGTCTAATGCTGATTACGAAAGTACAGCAGTTTCAAAGATTGATCGATCGGATAAAACCCTAATACCTGAATTAGTTAGTGACGGTCAAGGTCTACATTGTGACGGTAGTTCTGGATTAGTTCAAGAGATTAGCTGCTAAACATCCCATGTCTGACAAGCATAAGAACCAAGCTATGTCTGACAAGCATTAGAACCAAGCCATGCCTGAAAAGCATTAGAACCAATCCATGCCTATCTAACAATTTCTACAACCACAATACTCTATACATCTGGCCATTTAAATCCCCAAACTGCAACGCTCTTAATTATTATGTTTGGAGTGCAGTTGAGAGAGACACCAACAAATCTTTTGTAACACAAGAGATGAATTTAAAGCAAAGATTATGGCAGCATTTATCAACTTAAACAAGGAAACGGTACAAATGAGTCGCAGGTGATTCAAAAGCTGTCTGAAGCCGTAGTTAAAGCCAATAGGGATTTTATTGAATAAAATTACACTATCGTATTTTAAGATATTTTAAGATATTTTGGTGTAATTTTGTTAAATATATCAGTTAAAATGTGATGTCAGTAGTATTTATATTTTTGATTAATTGAGACGAAATTTGATCTATTGCAGCCTGTATAATTTTTAGTTCAGGTGAAGAAGGAGGGTTGTTTTATCGATGTTTCTTCTAGGCCAGGAACTGTCGGGTGCTTATAGTCTTTTGAGCAGGTGTATTATGGTGGTAAAAAAGCTGTGTCCTGCCACAACCCAACTCTCATGTCTTCTCGAGTGAAGTCAAACGCTGTTGGGTTTCTTTGTAGCTTTCCTATTTATCAGATGACTCTGTGTCAATATCTTGCTGTGGACGGTGCCTCTCACAGTGAAGAAGGTGATAAGTCTCACCACTTTTCGAATGGACTTTGTATGACACAGACCCAAGGACGCCTCGAAAAGAGGCTTTAAACAAACTCAACAAAATATTCGTTGCATGGGACAGTTTGCTACTCAGAAATGAATAGGTTATGTCAACATGATACGGACGCAATTTCTGTGACATATTATATAGAAAGAAGCTTGTAAAATTTTATACTCACTTATTCATTTATGGCATTTTTCAACCTGAGATATATGAGGCAGATTTAAAAAGACGCTTCAGATATAGTTCATTCAGAAAATAAGCAAAGAATAATATATTTTCTTTTGTGTGGCATTTTCCTTCAGGGCCTAGGCAATTATGGTCTTCCACATCTTCTTGTCCATTCAAATTATACTCTGCCATCAATTTTGTTAAGCACATCAAGTATGTGACCCGCTGTTTTCACTTGTTTCTTTCTCTATCCTATCCGCTCTAGGAAGTGTAGAAGTCTCAAGGATATGTAATGAGGAAGGGGGAATTGGAGAATCTGATACTCACAGGACAGATGTCTTTTAAGAAGGACTAACAAAAGCAGCGCAATAAATACTTGACGTGCATGTGCAAATGAATGGCAAAGCAGGGTTTGTGAGAAGAAACAAGAGAAAGTTTTTAGAGTTACAAGGGATAAGGAGATGTGAAGGCCTAAGTGTAAAAGTTGATCCCTCAGCTGAATATGCTTTTCAAGCTCAGTTGGAATTAAACATTTAAACCGAAAACAGGTTTGTAGCGTTTCATTTTCATCGAGTTGATCCTGCATTTTGTGCTGACAGGATTAAGATCTGTATTCTCAATGAAGCTTCCGACTTTAAGCGTCTATTTGTTCTCATATATACAATCTATAAACAAAGATGTTGGTAAAATGGTATGTACTTTTTACCTGCTCATGATAGAATACCCAGTCTACCTGCCATCCTCCATATTTACAAAAGTGAAACTAAATCAAAAATCGTGTGACAGAGTTCAAAAGCGTTTATCCAACCTTTTGGGTGATGATTCATTTAAAAACCGTAAGGGATTACAGAGTAAGTCTACTGATTCCTTATCACTATTTTCCATCGCCATATTTATGGAAACATTCAATAATTACTTCCATCAGTTTAAATGTTTGCACTTAAGACCCGACATACTTTGTACACGCCGTCAAATGACCTTTATTCTCTTTGTAATTCATTTATAATAAGGAAGTTCTCCTGAAACAACTTCATTGAAAGAACAACTTATTTTTTAGAACATGTTCCCGCGTGATTACTTCCACAGACATTACAATCATAACTTCATCAAGCCCAGGGTCAATTCGTATGTAATTTTCATATCTTAATCCTAATTCTATTCATGCTCACACAACTTTCCTAAGTCAGTAATACTCTAGCTTGGGTTGTTCTTTTGCCTTATATTGGTTGAACATATATTAGCATGTATTTAGTCCAGTTTGTTTTGATTTGTGGCATATCAACTTCAATGGTTTATTTAATGCCGACAATATTTTTATAATACATTCGTATGAATAGGAATTATTCTTTGGAAGAGATCATTATATCGATCCGGTTTTATTGACATGTTTCTGTAAATAGGTTTGTTTTTTGTTTTCTTTTATTTTGTCGAGTGCCACATGTATTGCTGAGGCTAATATTTCTCCTTCAAATGTTAATTGCTGATAATATTTTTCCTTTAAAAATGTATTGATTCTAGTATTCTTTTTAATGCATTGCTGATAATATTTTTCATCAAAAATGTATTGATTCTAGTATAATTTTTTAAGGTATTGCTAATAATATTTTCCTCAAAAATGTATTGATGCTAATATTTTTTACCACAAAATATTTCAATATCTGAATAATCAATAAAACATAGTACAAAACTTTCTTCATTTGTATTGCACTTTCGGATAGTATCCTAAACATAAATATTGCGTTTCTTGTTCCAGTGTCTTTGAACCTGCACTGTCCTTGTCATATCTCTGGCCAGCTTCTGCCCTTGCTCATTTCATCAGGATTCGAACAATCAATTTTGTAATGTGGGTTATTAAACTGATTCATCGGTGGACTTCACACTTGTGTGCCCCTGGTTTTTTAGTCAGTGCTATGGAAATCGTCTTACTTAGGTCGCCTGGTATTAGACCACAATTTTAAATTTCATTTATTATTTCTCTAATGTTCTCGATGCCAAATTATTCCAGGGATAGTAGCAGCTCTATTACAATGCTGTCTCGTCAAGCTGCTTTTTTCTATTCATTTTGGCCATTACTACTTTGAACTTTAATATCTCGGTCCTTCCACATATTTGGACATTATTGGTTTCTCTCTCTTGTCTTTGAAAAATATTTTATATATTCTTCCCTCGCCGGAGTATGTCCTCTTTCTCCACTATGAACGTTCCATCCTTGGATTTTATAAATCCTGTTGAGGAGCAGGTTTTTTGTCCTGTCAGTTTTCTTATTTCTTTTTGCATGTCTGCTTTATTAGTCCTGCTCAATCTCTCTACCTCTGTACATGTCTTATTGAGCCATTCCTCTTTAGCTTGTCTGCATTTGTTCCTTATTTCCTTATGTAGTTTTCTTTATTCCCTTCCATGATTTGGTGTCATTTTATGTCTCCATTGCATCATGTTGAGAATCTCAACAGTCACCCTCGCGTTTTTTCTATGTCTGATTTCTTTGGAGGCAATGTTGTTTGCTATCACTTCCTTTAGCGACTCCCATTTCGAGTTTCCTTTTCCAATGTCTGTATTTTGTATGCATGTAGAAGTCAAACACTATGTGTTTTATTGTAGTCTTGATGCTGCCCTAGACTTCTTCATACTCCAAAGTTTCACCTTTAGTTTGCAGATGGCTGGCAAGTGGTCGCTTCCAATTTCGGTACCTGGATAGCTTTTGCATTGAACTACTACATTTCTAAATCTTCTGTTTATGGCTATGTAGTCAATTTGTTTTTTTGTTTTTTCGTGTCGCTTTCTAGGCTTCCCAATGTCCGTAGACGTCGTGGGTTTACTTGAAACCAGGTGTTTGTTATTACCTGTTAATTTGCTATGCACCATTGGACCAATTTTTCTTCTCGTTTGTTGTGGATTCCTAATCCAAAGTTGCCCGTCGTTTCTCCATCCCTCTCTTTATCTACCTCGGCATGCAAATCACCCATTATGATTATAATTTCTTGACTTTTTCATCGAGCCTTGACATTGTCCAGTATGGAGTAGAATGATTCTATTTCTTTCTCAGTGTTTTGCGTTGTTGGCGCATAAACTACTATGATAGATATGTTGTAGGATCTTCCTCTCAGTTTAATCAAAACGACTCTCTCAGAATGCTAGCGGTATCCCAGAACGTATTGCTTCATTTCTTCGTCCAGTACTAAGCCGAATCCTTTTTCTTTATTTTTTCCTCCTACGTATATTATCCTGTGGTTGTCGCTGCTGAAGTCTCCGTCTGGTGTTGCATACTCCCAGAATATTGATGTTCAGTCTGTTCATCTCCTTCTTGACATTCCCGAGTTGACCAGAGTTGTTGAGGTTCCTGACGTTCCATGTCCCAAATATAATTCTTTGTTTGTTTCACACAGTTGCAGATGAACGGTCCATACCAACCTTTTGCTCATGTCGTTCCTACCCGGGTGAGTGATAAACTCCGAAGAATTGCGTCCCATTTAGGCCGTTGGTGCTAAAAGTCGCCGAATGACGATCAGGTGACACCGGTTGGCCATGTCGATCCTTACCGGTCGAGGAGCTGCTTCATTTGGAATTAAACCCCTTCGCGCAGTTGGGTTTCATATATTTGTTCTGAAAAGCCATGATTGTACGAGAGATAGATAGTAGAGTGTTATCCACTTTTCTTCTCCACGATGATTTATTGAGACACCACCTCTAGTTAGCTGGCCATTGACTCTTTAATAGTTCTTCAGCCTTCGTAGATGTACTTAGCCTACTGGGATGCTAACATCCCATAAAAATAATAGAAGAAGGAGTGAAGATTGGGGTAGGTAGCGATACAAAAATTATAAATATTAAGTAAGTACTTAATTAAAATGACTACTTAATTAAAATGTAGACGAAGATAATGCCAATTCTCCAAATTATTAGCATTTCGTTACCAGTAGACAGAAAAAGCTTGGAATTTTTTTTAATTTTCTTAATTTTTCAAAACAATACATTTACTGTCATTTTTCGGATAAATTCACCGATTGATTTTCACATTAAAAACTATGAAAAGACTCAGAGAAAAAGTGGAGTATAGAGCTACAAGGTTGGAGGTCAGAAATAGAACGCTATGCAATATTTTACATTACAAATCTCAAGATTACACTTTAAATTAAACGTTAATTTATTTCCTTTAGAAATTGTTGAAAAAATCTGAAAGGCGAATGTTATGACAAAACATTTAACATTGATGAAAGGAATTCTTTTAAAACTAGTCTAAATTAGCAAAAGACAAAGCAACGTCTACAAAGCTAACTATTAAATTTTGTTATCATATTAAAATTTTCTTTGAATTTTCGTAATTTTTCAAAGACAATTGTTAAATTGTCATTTTTTTAAAAATAAATTCTGCGACCGATTATCAGTTTAAGAACTCTGGAAGGTTTCAAAGAAACAGAAAAATACTTAGAGCAACAATGGGTTAGAAATTGAACGCTATGCGACATTTTACATTAAAAAACTCAATATTACATTTTAAATTAAATATTAATCTATTTCTTTTAGAAACTGTTGAAAAAAAAATCTGAAAGGGAAAATATAAGAGAAAATTTTGAACATGAGTGAAACGAATTTTTGTCTATTTTTAAAACTAGTCTAAACTAGCCAAAGAAAGAAAGTCTACAAAATAAAGATTAGCATTTCATTATTAATAGACCGAAAAAAAGGTTTGTCGAAAACACAAAAATAAAACAATAAAACAATTCAAATACCGGGGAGGTATTTTGACAGAGGATGGAAAGTGCGACATGGAGATCCAAAGACGAATTGGCATTGCCAAAAACGCATTTCAGAAGCTAATCAAAATACTGAAATACATGAAAATCTCATTTGAAACAAAGAGTGCTGAATTCCTATGGGATACCTCTTCTTCGGCATAGAAGTGAATGCTACACGATAAGGAAGACGGAGAGTCTCAAGGCATCAGAAATGTGGCTTTACAGAAGGATTCTGAGGATACCATGGACGAAGAACGTCTGCAATGATGAGTTGCTGAAAAGGATACAAACAAGAAAAATAATACTAAATATCAGGAAGAAACAAATGAGGTTCCTGGGACACATAATGAGGAGAGAGATCCTTGAAAACTTAATACTCACAGGTCGGATAAAGGAAATGAATGACAGGAGAATGCAGCGCGAGATGTACCTGTCAGGTCTGAGCAAATGGATGACGGAGCAGAGTATAGAGATACCAGAAAAAAGAGAGAAACAAGTGAAATAGCCAAGTGGAAGTCCATGATCACCTACGTGCTGAAAAGACACGACGCATGGAGAAGAATAAGTTGTGAAATAAGTAAACGTAATGCGATTTGAATTAGAATTCGACTCTTCAGTTTATTTAATCCATTCCCCCATCCGAGAGATAATATTTTATCTCAGTTGGTATTCCCAAGAAGTTACCCATTTAGGTATTTACAATGTTGCTTTACTTCGCTGATTGTACGAGAAGAGATTTTTATTGTGAATTTGTCGTAGACATCATTTATGCGGAAGTATTTACAAACACTGTTTCAAAATAGAGGACGGCATAGACACGATGATTGTTGGAATGTTCAGACGGCTAAAACAAAGCGTGATAATCATCAACAATAATCAGTCATCAGTTTTCAAGTGAGAGCGAAATTTATTCGTTTACCAATGAAAAAAAAAAAGATATTTTGTCATCAAAATATATTTATTATCTGAAAGAATGTAACACATTTTAATTGATCTCTTTAGTCAAAGAGATACAGTGTTTTCAAAAATATTCTATTCGAATATTTATTTTATTGTAGTTATGAGTTCGAAAAGAAACCCGTCTAAAGATCAAAGTAATTTTGAAAAATGTCATAGAAATACTTCATAATGCATTATATGAAACTTAAAACGTATAATTATTGTAATGATTTCACACCATTTCATGAGATGAAGTGTAATTTAGACTTGTTAGTATAAATATTAAACCAAAAGTTGGTTCACTGCGTCGTGCAACAGATTTTCTCTCTCCAAAGTTTATCTTACATATATATATAAGTCTAACATTCGTCCATCTCTAGATTGTTCCTGGGACATATTTTCTGGTGTCCCTGTTATTTAACTTAATCTCCTTGATAAAATCCAAAAAGAAGTAGCAATATTATTAGTCCTGATATGGTGGCTAAACTTTAGTCACTTTCTCACACCAGTTAAGTTGCCTCTGTGTCTTTTCTATAAATAATTTCTTGTTATTTGTTCGGATGTGGTCTTCACCGTGGTACCTAGATTTTATTAATTCAAGGGCAGTACTATCATCGAAATCTCATCAATTAAGATTTAGACTGGCTAAATATATCCGTAAATTCTATGCTAACAATTTTATCTCTCACTTCTTTCTTGCTCCATGCTTCCCAGCCATGTTTAATCTGCTAAAAATTTAAATGCAATCGATATCAGCTGTCCCCTTGATAAATTTTTCCTCTTCCCTCTCATTATTAATATTTCCCTTCATCAAACAGCATTTTACTCATGCTGTTTTACATGGAGTGATAACGATTTATTAAGAAATACGTCGCTGATAAAATTGTAAAATTCTCGTGTGGTATAGAGACACATACTCACATTTCTAGGTTTTAATGTTTAGTTTGGTTTTTAAACATTAAACATGAGCCAGGTGATATTGTCACTCCAAGAGTTATTGAGTCTGAAATAAATCTTTTGAGTGAGAAAGGGCAATAAAATAACAGTAAAATAGACAATATTATTTACCGGATACAAAAAAATGGTGATTGGCTTTTAATTTAATCTTTTGAATATCATAGTTCTGGGGAAAGCAAAATCTTGCCAGAGAGTTTAACAGACGAGAAGTGTAAACAACAAAATTATGTGAATATAACTTACAGTGACATATAGTAATTTAAACAGAGAAGTGATGAGATCTAGTTACCAAGCTTTTATTATATATGCTGTTGTTTGTTTCGCGGCATAGCAAAATGTTTATTTATGTCTATAACATTTTTAGGGTAGTTTCATTTTGAATAGAATATATATACTTTCTAAGAAATTATTTTGTAGAACAGTTTTCGTTGACGATTTTTGTCAAACCTAATATGTATTGCTGGTATTTTATTTAAAAAAGCATTGTTGGTATTTTCATTATAAAAATATGCAACTCTACGTTCATGATATTTTGAACCCAGTTTTGATTTTAGATATTTGCCCATAGCTCGAATCCCACCATCAGGTACTAACACTCCGAGTCATGGTTGGCCTGGTAATGATAGCAATTGAAGGGAGTTCCATGCTAACTAAGAATCTCTCAAACAGAGGCCTTGGTGTCGGATGTAGTTTATCGTCGTTCAGGATTAACCAATCTGGTTTCTCGCTTAAATATATAAGCTAGAGGCACCAAGTAGTAGCGTTCATTAGAAAAATTGCCACAAAATATTTACAAAAGATACTAATAAAAGAAAGCTATATCATGAGGCTGGAAAGATAACATTCCAGGGACAACTTTAGATTTTGTGAAGACATGAAATATATAACAGAGGTAAAAGACTAGATGTAGCAGCAATATTCATTTCACTGAGGATTTATAAACGTCTAAAATAATTTCTGCCGAGTAAGGGTTCCATGTATGGTATAACCATTAATGTATACCAGAACGACATATGCTGTATAAACTGGATACCAAAATTACCAACGGGTTGTATAAACTGAAGCCAATGATTACGAAATTTAAACTGCAAACAAAAGAACATATATGTTGAATAGGCTTTGACTGAACGATGATTATTAATTAGACGACGGGTTCACAATACTTGTTATCTTCTCTCTTATAAAATCGCTTGCCCTTTTCACGCTGATAAAATGACGATATTCACATTTAAATAAATTAAGATGGTAACACGTATATATAAACAAATGTAGATAACATATCTTTTATTCACTCTTCAGTTGACGATGAAGATGTTCTCGGAGGTGTCAGCACAAAAATATCGAGGGAGCAAAAGGCCGTTCTCGTCAGCGATTTTCCTTGTGTGATTTTCAGTCTATGCTCCCGGCCTTCTTCACTTACTAGAAATTTTGAACCGAAACATTTTATTGCAATATTTTAGTAAAGGGTTCATTTCCACATTCCTAGCACATAAAACGGTCGAAACCTCACCCAATGGCAACAAAGAACAGAACAATACCCGAATAATGTAAATAGTTGATTTACTAAGCGTCGCTTAGATGTGGAACAAAGCTTAAGGTATTGGGGACGCATGGGGATCGAACTCTCTACTCAGTTGTAATACATTCTAGCAAAACAAGCTTGCTAAACATTAAACCATGTCAAGATGTCTAATAATGTAAATAGTGTACGCTCATTAACTGTTCAATGGAGTTCATATTTCTTTGCACCTTGTTTCTTAGGCAGTTTTATGAAAATCTATCTGTTTATGTCTTCTGGTATATCACCACTGTTGTAGATTTCATTTATTATATGTGTGATTTTGAATACATTGTTTAATTTTGGGAAAGCATATTTTGCTATTCCAATGGATTTTTGGATTGAAAATTAAATATTTATTTAGAATCTACATGTCTTAAAGTCATATTACATTGAAACACATGCTTTCGTACAAGCCAAATAAGTTAAGCATCGTCAAATCTGTTCAGTGTCGGTAATTCCAGGTGCTATCAAATTAGACGTGTGTTTGATGTAAAGTTAACGGCTTGGAATTAGAAATTGGAGAGCCGAGTTTCAATTCAAGTCGGACTTATTACCTATGCTAAAATAAACGTTAGAAAGTTATGATTCCACCTCATCGCTCACTAGGTATCGGAGAATTCTTATGAATTGCATCAGTAAATTTTTATGATATTAAAAAATAAATTGCTTTACATGATAAAATATTTTCTGGCTTTAAATAATCTGCATAGTGTTAATAATCAATTAAAATTGCAAATCAATCAATCAATAAACAATAAAAACTTTTTATTTGTTTCCGTTATTAATATTTTAGAACAAATTAATCACTGTTTTATCCAGCCATATTGCGCCATTGTTCAGATAGCTTTCTAATTAACAACTTTTTTAAAAATCCGTTTTCTCATCAAAAATATCCCTTTGGGACATTTTGCTGTGTTCATGAAATTTAATTAAGAATTATTAGAAAACCAAAATAAACATGACTCACCAAAGCTAATATATAGATTTAATAAGTGGTATCTTCACAGACAAATGCTTTTCTCGTTCGAGCATTGTTCGTAAAGATTAGGCCCTTTCATTTAAATGATATTAGATGGAAGTTTAAGTCATTAAAATATAGTCTAATCGAAAACTATATTTTTTCTGGGGGTAAAGATTAGAGATGCTTGTCTTTTTGGCTATTACAAATCGTGTCGTCGACGCTTACTGAATGTCTTATAAAAAATTAACGTTAGGAAACTCAAGCATTTTTTCGTAACCCACTACTATTTTGGATGCATCACAAGTAGCACAGGACAAGACAGTTTTATGGTGACATATCTATTTTCAAGATGACTTAGTATACCTTATTTATTTATTTATTGTTTATTTTTATTCATTTCATCCAAGCAAGGCTGGACAGTCACTAGTGCACATGGAGTTACAATGAAAGAAAAGACTGGGCATTGAAGAAAGGAATAAAAGATGAAAACTATTCAAGAAAAAAAAGTCAACTGACGTTTTGTTTAGATTTTTGTAGATTGAATTTATCAAGAATAAAATTAGCGGAAAAGTGTTTCACTTGTAAGAAGGGCTAGCAAAAAAATATCAGAGTAGAAGTGGCAGTTACATTTAACTCTTTCAACGGTAAAACGGTGGGATATAGCTGCCAATCTGCTAGCCCATTTGCATTTTTTACTAGTCTTGAAGTTTAACCCACACTTAGAAGACTGTCAATACATGCCTTTTACAAAAGATTTAACACAATTTAAACAAAATAATATCAAGCAGGATTAAAAGCACATCCTGCCAAAAGAATGGCTGGATATATTTTAGTGTTAACAATCATTTGCCACAATAAGGAGGACTTCGTGCTATTTTTTATATAAGCAGCCAGTGCCTTAATGGCGCGATTCCAGATAGGCTTCTAATAGTGAGGTCAACCGATAAGACGGAGCTTTTCTGGGATAAAATCAAGGGTGACACATCCGTGAAAAAGCGAAACACATTGAAGTTAGGGGAAATAGGATGTGGTCTGATCCATTTGGTCTGATGTACTTCACCATACACGCAACTCATAAATGAATACCTCTCCGTTTATCAACATAGCTTTATGGTGTAAAATTATTCGTTCCTAATCTGGGTAGCAACCCAACAGCAACACCTGATTATGGGATTTTTTTTATAAGTGTTCACCCCGATCAAGGCATTTCTGCGCAGGGGGCTACATAAAATGGAGGAAGGATGGTTAAATATAGGAAATGTCAGAGGGTGGGTGATAGGCGGGTAAGGATACCGAGAATGGTTAAATATAGGAAATGTCAGAGGGTGGGTGATAGCCGGGTAAGGATACCGAGAATGGTTAAATATAGGAAATGTCAGAGGGTGGGTGATAGGCAGGTAAGGATACCGAGAATGGTTAAATATAGGAAATGTCAGAGGATGGGTGATAGGCGAGTAAGGATACCGAGAATGGCTAAATATAGGAAATGTTAGAGGTTGGGTGATAGCCGTGTAAGGATACCGAGAATGGTTAAATATAGGAAATGTCAGAGAGTGAATGATAGGAGGGTAAGGATATCGAGAATGGTTAAATATAGGAAATGTCAGAGGGTGGGTGATAGGCGGGTAAGGATACCGAGATGAGGGTTGGGTAGATGAGAGTATTCTGAGAATAATTGGAAGTTAGTGTGACAGGAGGGTGTCTATTGACCCGACATTTAAACATCTGGAGATTGTAGTTGTCGGGAAAGCAAACATGTGGAAGGGAATTCCACAGGCGGGAAGTGCGAGAAAAGAAGCTATTGGAGTAGAATTTAAGGTTACATCTTATCTGTTTAACTGTAAAAGGGTGGGACCTAGTTGTTAATTTAGTATCTCGTGCAAATTCGTGCTTAGGCGGCATCAGTGATCTAAGTTCATCGGAGCAGAAGCCATGAAATTACTTGTAGATGAGGAGCAGATTAGTGTGTTAGGATGTGTCTGTTGACCTTACATTTAAACTCCTGGAGATTGTAGCCGTTGGGGAAGCAATCGTTTGGAAGAGAATTCCACAGTCGGGAAGTGCGAGGAAAGAAACTGTTGGAGTAGAAGTTACGGCTGCATTTTATCGGTTTCACTGTAAAGGGGTGGGATCTAGTTGCTAATCTAGTATCTCGTGCAAATTCGTATTTTGTGGGCACCAGTGATCTAAGTTCATCGGAGCAGAAGCCCTTTGTATTTTGTCAAGAAGCCCAAGGAGGTTAGCAGGGGCACCCGGCCAGATATGGCAGCAGTATTCAATACATTGGCGGATGGTAGATTTGTGTATGTGCAGGATAGAACCAGGCGGGAAAAACTACCGGGCCCTGCACAGAGAGCCGACTTTCATAGCAGCAGATTTGGCAATGGATTCAATATAGTCATTCCATTTGAGGTCCGCCGAAAGCGTAAGGCCAAGGAGGCGTAGTGATTTACTCTCTGGCAGGCAAGCCTGTGCCATGCTAATGGGAAATAGAAGCGATTGTCTATTGTGATTAGAGGATAACAGCTTCGTTTTAGAGGCATTGAAATTTACTAATCAAAGCTCGGCAGCGAGATTCTCTTTGTTGACTACACCGGGTTTTTGATCGAGGTGAGAGTAGATTGTTGTGTCATCGGCGTACATGCCTACTTGGGATCTAATGGCGCCGGGGAGATCATTAATGTACAGCAGAAAGAGCGTGGGACCTAGGATAGAACCTTGAGGGACGCCAGCGTTCGTATTGTAGGTTCGGGAGGCATGCCCATTTAATACTACCTTCAATGTGCGGTTAGAGAGGAATGACTGGATAAGGTCAAACAGATGTCCAGTTATACCGTAGTTCCGCAGTTTGCATAAGAGGCCAGCGTGCCAGTCCCTGTCGAACGCTTTGGGGATATCCAAATCAACGTTTCGGGCTTCGCCATTCTTGTCAAGTGCCCGGTATATGTACTCGGTAATGGTCGTTAGCATATCAGCAGTAGACCTGGTGAAGCGAAACCCATACTGTTATTTTTTTCTTGTTGTTTGTTAATAAAATAGAATTTCACAAAAACACTAGTGTAATTACTCGTTACCAGATGGTTTCTGCAAAAATGAGGCGACTGATAATAGCAACTGTTATGTTATGGCATAATGTGTTTAATTTTTCTCACCTTATATTTTCAGTGAATATGCCGTTTCGTCAAAGCTAAAGATGAAGTGATACAAACACGTCTTAGTCAACCTCGCGACTAGAGGATTTTCTAATCAGACAATCTAAAATTTCATAGCGTTCACCGGAACAATATTTTCTCTAATACTGATAGTAGACTTTCTGAAAAATTAATAATGCAGAATACACTTACGTTCATTTGGAAACAAAAACATACATCGTATCAAACATATACAGGCACACGCAAGCACATAAAAAATAATGCAACTTTATTTTGATGATGTCTTTGTTGATGAGATGTATTAACGCTCTACATGTTTTCAGTCAGTTTGCAATTAATTAGCAGTGACGTGTTATTTACTATTCCTTGTTTCCTTTCGAACAGAATCTCATGTATGAAACATACAGTAATGACGTAACACATTTTAGTGTGTCCGAAATTGTTCATTGAGCGCAGTTAGTTGAAAGTGTATCCACCCAACCGTGCAAAGCTGCTATTTAGAAAGAACAGTGTAGTTTGATACAAGACCACAAATATGTAGTTCCTAAAGAAATACACAAAATTTATGGTTGAGTATTCGTGGATGTCAAATATTAGCCAACCCATCTTTTTGCTTATAAAACACAGGTTACATTGGAATCAGACTAGAAGAATGTAACATCAAAACAGAATCGAATTCATTGCTTTCTATTAATTTTATTTAAAACTTGCTTGCTAACAGGGCAGAGCCTAGAATATACCCACTGCAACAGCTACGCATGGGCAAGTATCCTCCCAAATTGGCAGTATCTATCTATTGGATACTTGAAGAATATAAATATAAATCGAATCAATCAGTACCTATAAATCCATATCTAATACACAAAATGAAATCTACATTGAATACCTTGGAAAGAGTTTATATCTCGTGAAATCCAGCCAAACTCTTTTCCTACTTTGTGTCGATCAGGCATGTGGATTAATGCCAAAGTTGTTCGTTTTGTAGGGGCCTCGGTGATGCTTGGTAAGTTGACCTTGTACCAAACACGTCTAAAGTTACCACAGTCTTTCTGTCTATCAGCTAAACCAAATTGATTTCGCGAAAAAGGCAGTTTAAGTCCTAGTTACAAGATGGCTTCTGCAACAACACGATGACTGATAATAGCAACAGTTATGTAATGTTATAAAGCGTTTACGTTTGCTCAAATTGTATTCTCAGTGAATACGACGCATTCATCAAAGATAAAAAAATGCTGCTGGAAGCACATCTCAGTCGACATCGCGATAAGAATATTTTCTAATCAGACATAACGTTTGACTGCACAAGTTTACTGCCATGCATATATTAGACTTTTCTGAGAAATTAGTATTATAATACACTTACGCTCTTTTGGAAAAACGCATACATACATCGTGTCAAACAAATAGTCTGCCAGCCAATGTAGAAATATACAACTTTATATTTAAGTATGTATAACTATTTTAGAGATATTTACAGCCATTCAATACGGTATTTAAGATTCATTCAAATAGACAACAGCTTTCGTCTGGTGCAAATCCAGAAACATAAACCATCGATTGAGAGCTCTGAGGAAATGGTAGATTTTAAAAACAGTAGCTACTTATCGCTATTTACACATCGTTCTTCAAAAATGTGTTAAACACTTTTGGCTACTGGAGTTTGTTTATATTGTGCATATGTTGTGACATCGTCACCAAGATGTTGTGGTTGTGTTAGGCCAGGAATAAAGACACATAGACGAAAGAGTGATAAACAACTATTTCGTTTTTTTAATCATTTCACCCCGTGCAAGGCGGAAACGCCACTGATGTGCAGGGGGTTACATAAATGTAAAAAGATTAATTAGAAAAGTGTGAGGAGTACAAACAAGTTAGAAAGGAACAATAGAAAGCTGAGAAAGAAGGTGCGATGACAGATACATAGGTGGAGAGAAAGGGAAGGTTATACAGGGGAGGGGAGAGAGCTAGAGGCCAGTGGTTAGTAGATGAGTATTGACTTTGCATTTAAATTTCTGGAGGTTGTAGCCGTCAGGAAAGCAAGAATACGCGAGTGAGTTCCACAGGCGGGAAGTGCGAGAGAAGAAGCTGCAGGAGTAGAATTGTCGTCTGCGTTTGGCTAACCTGACTATGAATGGGTGGGACCCAGTTGCCAATCTGGTTGCACGAGTAAACACCTGTTGAGGAAGCATCAGTGACTATAAATACTTCCATGGCTTCTGCTCATCCGAGCAGAAGCCATGGATGTATTTATAGAAGAGACAAAGGGAGGCCACATTTCGACGATGGGGAAGTGGCTGCAGTCGAGTCGCCAGATCAGTACCTATCACATTACAGACTCTCCTTTGGAGCTTGTCAAGAACACTGAGGAGAACGGCAGGGGCACCTGACCATAAATGGCAGCAGTACTCCATGCACGGACGGATGGTTGACTTGTATATATGCAGGATGGATTCAGGTGGAAAAAGCATCCTGGATCGACATAGTGACCCAATCTTCTTAGCAGTAGATTTTGCTATGGATTCAATATAGTGGTTACATTTGAGGTCTGAGGACAGGGTAAGTCCGAGGAGGCGTAGTGTATTACTCTCAGGGAGAATCACTTGGTCCATGCTTATAGGAGGCAGAAGAGGTTGCCTGTAATGGTTGACAGACAACAGCTTGGTCTTAGATGAAGTTGACAAGCCACTTCTTGCCCCAGTTCACCACAGAGTGTAGATCCCGCTCAAGGTCAGCAGCGAGATTGTGTCTGTCCGCCACGACAGGTTTCTTACTGGAGCGGGAGCATATTGTAGTGTCATCCGCGTAGATGCCTACTTGGGACTATATTACAAAGACAGTAGTACAACCACATATAAATGATTGATGATTAACGTGAGTGAAATCTGACTGTCAGAGTTATCTGTTGGTATAGAATCAACTTTCACTATCTCTGCGTATCTGCTCTGTAAAGCAGAACATCTAATTATATATAGTTCGGAAGAGTTCAATATGTCATATAGGTAAGTAATTTTGATAGTGCATAACAACGCAAAAATCTGCCTTCTTCTACCATTCACCAAAATAAAAAAAAAATCTAGAGGTAGAATCTCCGAGTGATGTCAAATCGGCCATGTTTCAATTCCGGTTGGATTCAATCGGACATCTAGCTTTAATGATGAGCTGTGATACAGCGAAACACTACTGTCCATAGTAAATTATATATATATATATATGCGTGTGTGTGTGTGTGTGTGTGTGTGTGTTTCTATCTATTAATTTATATATCTATCTACCTATTTCTCTCTTTCTTTCTCTCTCTCTCTCTCTATATATATATATATATATAGTTTGAATTCAAATATGAATTCAAATTGACATTCTGCTAATTAAAATACATTTAGCAGACAATTTCCGTTGTTTAAAAAGTTGAGATTTATACTGTGTGGGTGCCAAGTGTTTTCCAAAGTCTCAAAATAAAGGTTTTGTGGTGTAATGGCTCTCAGCTCGGAAAGAGTAATCTGAGAGCTGAGTTCGAATTTCAACTGAAATCGTTGCACAAACGCAATTGGGAAATGTATTAATCTGTCTCTGGCAGTGGAGTAAATAGCAAAAGAGATTGTCTGCTATAGTTGGTAACCACTATATTGCAGAAAGAACTAGCAAACCGCTAGAAAATCTCTAGTCTGTCGTGGATCGAATATACATGATTTTTCAAGCGCGTATACTTTATGGCCCCTAACTGACTGACTGATTGACTAACTATATAGGCATCGCACAACTACATATTTTAATGAAGATAATGAAAATAAATTAGCAGAACTTAACAAGAAAATAAAAAAAAACTTGAAAGTGGCTAAAGTAGTCACAAAAAGCGAATAGAAATGTGAAATATTGTTAAATTGTAATGATGATTTATTGCGATGTCTTCACACTTCAGAGCTGTTTTCCTAAAATAAAAATAGATTAGACAGATATAATGATACGAATCTTCGAAGCCGGTATAATTGCAAAACTCTAGTCAGTTAATGATAAAATGATTATATGTTAGTAATAGTTTATAATGGAAATACATTCAACAGTAAAATGTTTACGTTTAAAAGGTGCTTACTACAAAAGTAGATGGCTTTCTGTTGCAAAACATTGAAAACTATTGGCTGTGAGCCGTACTCACAGCATTCTTTAAGATATTACGAACTCCTCATTGGATGACGACCATATTTATAAGTTTTTTGTATCTTATTTATTTTATATTCATTTTCTGATTTTTTAAGTATCCATATTTTTATTTATTACCCAATAAATTAATCAAATTTTATTAGTTGATGATGGTGTTTTACCACCGGAAAATTATAGCGATTGAATTGCAGCATGTTATTATTATTATAATTATAAAAATTACCATATATATATATTTTTTTTTTCTAAACATATTCTATTAAATATAAGAGACAATGAATGTCTATTATGTTTAATCATGAGCCGTTCTAAACGTCGTATTTTTGCTTTAATTTCAGTTGAAAATAAAGAAATAAATTCTCCAACATTTGGATAATTCTTTATTGGTTTTCTTCTAAGCTTTCGGCTCACATGAGCCATCTTCAGAGAGGTAGTTTAAACTGAAATATTATAAAATCCACCATCACCGACGATTTTATTTTGTGTTAACATAAAACTCCGCTTGGCAACGGCAATAGTTACCAAAAATAATAAACGCAGTTCTTAAGTTTGCGATGCGGTTTTATGACGTCACACCGCGTGATAGCGCGAAATGACAACAAAACCATGTAGTCAAAATGCAATGTAATATGTTATTTCCTCTTTTAAAGTTGATTTTATTGAATGTTGGTTGTTTTGATTTGATGTACATGGCCTCCAATATCTGCAGGTTCCTCTTACTGTGTGTATGAGTAAGGATCACCGTATTGTTGATCAAAATCTGTCTGATATTACCTACATGTTTATGTTTTTCAGAAAAATGTTGTTTAATAGTACTCTGATCAGAAAGATGACATGTAAGTCTACGAGAGAGCGTGGTTGTAGTAAAACCAATATATGTACTAGGTTTTTGATTAGTATCAGAGATGCAATCACTGAATGGCCATGTAAATTGGTACACTATATTGATTTTTTGTAAAGAATTTAGTTTAGTGCTTGTTGGGTTTTTATAGACTATGAGGCCAATTGTTTTTAACTTTTTTATAATATATAATGAGTTTAATTTGATTATTACTTTCGACTGGTTTAACATTTCTACCTATTATGTTTTTGAGAGTTTTTTCATCTTGTTTATAATTATTATGTATTTGGTTGCAATAGCATAAGTTAATAGTGTCATGTTTATTTTGATGTAAACCATTATTATTAATTTTATCTTTATTGTTAGAGCTATTGTTAATTTTGTTGAGATACATTTTAATTTGTTGATCAATAACGGAGTTAGGAAATCCATTATTGACTAGTGTTTGCTTAATGTTGTGTAATTCTTTATAAAATATAGATTTGGAAGAAGATATCATTTGTGTGCGTTGAAGTAAGTTTTTTATAACAGCTAACTTGTATCGTTGGGGGCATTCACTATTATAATTAAGAAGACACGAATTTATGCTAGTTGGTTTCCTATATAGAGAAGTAGTAAATTTATGTGTGCTAGAATCAATGAATACATTAAGGAATGGGAGTTTGTTATTAATATTAAGTTCTAATGTAAGTTCTTGGAGAATTTTTGTCTTTATTTATCAACTGAAATTAAAGCAAAAATACCACGTTTAGAACGGCTCATGATTAAACATAATAGACATTCATTGTCTCTTATATTTAATGGAATATGTTTAGAAAATGACTTGCTGCCTCGATATACTAAGTATATATATATATATATATATATATATATATATATATATATGTTTGTTTGTAATTATATCTATCTATCTGTCTATCTATCTATCTCTCCATCGATATATATATATATATATATATATATATTAGTGTGTGTAGGTGAATGTACCTCTATATATGTGTGTAAAATGTCTGGGAAACACTCATTAATCGCTACAATGTTTTTTATTAAACGTGCAAACTCACACACACATGCTCGCCAAAACACACACACACACGCATATATATATATATATATAAATTTATGTGCATATGCGTAATAATATCTATATTTGTGTGTAAAATATATGTGAAAACTCATTAATCGCGTTACATTTTCTCATTGATTGTGCACACACACACGCACACACATGCACACATAGACACACGTACCTATATATATATATATATATATATATATATATATATATAATTGTATCTATGCGTGTGATAGTTATTGTATTACTAGGAGAAAACGCGTCAAAGTAAAAGAAATAAAGCAATCATATCTATTCGTGTTAGACATTAGACACAAAAACTTTATTCGATATTGTATGTAGTTAACGGTTCATCGATATATCAGTGCCTCTGTGTTTATATGGTTTAGTGGCTGTGTCTATAATACACGACGTGGTTTGGTAAAACTCGTACTTTTGTTATATTGAATTAGGATTTTGTTTGTCAGGGACGGCTAGCACTAAAAGTTTTTCTTTAATCGAAGCCGGCTTTTGTCTGGCCAGTAATCGATATTCTCCAGCAATGTTTTTACCTGTTTGATTCTTTTTTTTTCTTTTTTTTTTTGTTCCAACGAGTAAAAGACGCTGAAGAAGAGGAAGTGTAAAGCATGTAGGACAGCAGTAGCAGGGCCAAGGACAATGGTCAGAAGAACGAGAATGAAGGAAAAAGGGGAAAGAAAAAGAAAATGCTTAAAAAATAATAAATTGCAAGCAAATGCTGTAGACGAACAAAGATATAATTAAACAAGTAACCAAAAATGGAATAAGCGCATAATCAAGCTGAAGTAGAAAAATAATTTTGGAAAAAATAATGATTGCGAGTTCAGTTGATGTAGTCGTAGTGTTAGTATCAAGAAAAGAATGTAAAATTGGGAGAAGCTTTGTAGATAGGAGCCGTACTAAGAAAAAGTGAGAAGGTAATGGTGTCAAGAATACTGAAAAAAAAGATAAAGACGAATGCGTGAACAAAATAATATTACTAGAATCAAAGGAAGAAGAAGCAGAAAGAATGAAGAAAAAAGACAATTATATGGGATATAATGAGGACATAGGTACTGGATAATTTGACACGCACATGGCAATAAGGACAGATAAATGCTTTTTCAACTTGATAAAGATTTTTCGACATAATCTATTGATTCATTTCCTACTAATTATACTATAAAGAATATAGCTTTCTTATGGTCGAATAAAACCAACTTTACTGGCATTGGTATACGGCTCTATGATTTCAAAATCCGAGGCATCTGGATTTTCAAGAGGTTACACATCTAAGTAATGGCCGGCTTGAATTTTCTCAATACACTAAATTATATTTTCATAATCTCATATATCAATCCTATATCCCTATGAGATATATCAATAAGTGACACAACAACAAGAAGAAGAACAACAACAGCAACAACAACATTAACAACAACTAAAACAACAAGTGTTTTTGCACGCAATGAAGACATGATCTGCGGAATTTGACACACATATGGCATATTGATGGCAATAACCACACGTAAAAGTAGTGAATTAAATGCCTAACGAAAGAGCACAAAGATAATAAGAAAAATGGAAATAAAATGAAAATTGGAACGGACCCGACTGGATTTCAAACTCGACGTCCCAAAATTTTATTCCGAACTATTATCCGTTGCGACACAAGTAAATAATATTCCCAAGTATTAATCCATAAAAGAATTTACATGGTCATAAGCGGAAAGAAAAAGAGAAAAAAGAAGGATAATGAGGAGGGAAATGCATACCAAACAGGATAATGGTTAACGTAGGTGATTGTACAAGAACCGCTTTTTTTGAAATTGATACGTAAAAATAATATTGTTTTTCTATGGGAGAATATAACGTAATAGACTGAAGATGGAAATCGCCTTACTGATTTCCAATTCAAAGACATTATCATTTCATCATCCGTACTTCAAATGTTATTGCATTTCGTATTTTGAAGGCGTTACCCATCTAAGTACACGTAGAGGATTTTTAAGTCGTTTACGATTTATATTTACAAATCGTTCTTGTGTAATTGAAGTTGAAAATAAGACAACAATGAAAATTGAATAAAACAAAAAATGAATTGTATTAACAAAAAGTTTACAAAGTTGACATTAAGCAGGAGAAGGAAATTTATTTCCCTTGTAACGTTAAGAAACCTGACGAAAATTCAGTTGATATTAATGTCTGTGAAAGAAGGAAAGAATGCAATGTACATACTGATGTCCAGTTGATGAAAGTTCTGATTGAAAGATGTGAAAGATTTGTGCAGATGTTAGTTTAAGAAATAAATTGCAGCTAATTGCGTCCTGCAATTAGGGCGGGTGTTTGAGAGCGAATTAGGCAAGATTAAGGAACGCAACACAGTCATAGCATGGCGCTATTGAGGGCAGCTGAAACTGCCAACTGCGTTACTTGGAATTCGAACTGGAACTGTGTTCCTGGAACACGTGTGTCCTCGCTTTTTTATCAGCCCCTTGAAAAACACGGGAACACATAAGAACATATCGTGATGGTCGCCTGTTTTGTGAATGAAGAAGACACACTAGACAGGAGTAAAGTATAAATATGTATGTACATGTGTGAGTGTGTAATATGGTTGAACAGTGTGGAAATACGCGTGATCCCCACGTACTGACCAGGCTTGATTTTGCTTAATTTATTAAATACTATTCTTACAAACATATTGTTTCAACGTGATACGGGGAAGAAGAAGAAGAAGAAGAAGAAGAAGAAGAAGAAGAAGAATATATTGAGGGCACCGAAATTATAGATTTTACCTAGTGTGATAAATGTCCAACAATTATTTTCATACTTACGCGTACTACATATTACTTATGTACACGTAACAATATATCATGGCAAATTTAAGAGGCTTGCGCGGTACACGTTGGTTGAAGATATTTATTTATTTAACCAACGTGTACCGCGCAAGCCTCTTAAGTTTGCGGTGATATATTGTTACGTGCACATAAGTAATATGTAGTACGCGTAAGTATTTGAATGAATGAAACATCTTTTAAATAATATATTTGACTATTTTTGGATTATCTTGTTTTAATTTATTTTAAACTTTCAGGGCTAATCACTATTATGTTTGCTGATTTGAAAGCGCTCGACGAAAACGTCAATTATTATTTTCTGTCACTGAACACAGAAAATATGATTAGATTCGAAATCCTTTCATAATAAATGTTCCGTCTAATATTGGATTTGCTATGCGAAGAAGAATAATGGCTTCTATTTCTATTAATCTCGGTCTCAAAATAAAATATTCGACAGTAATCATTGATACATTTTGGAGTTCAATATAAGAGGAATATCGTATATATATATATATATATATATATATATATATATATATGTCAGAATTTGTCATTTGTTTTATTTTGTTATCTTATATGAACGTCTTTAAAAAACACCTTTATTATCCGCGTCAATTTCTTTCATCTGTTGTTTTTCAAACATTGCTTTATAGAACTCTAACTACATAACAGTTTAGTATTAATTCCTTGGTTTAGAAAAAAATTCCTCTTTCTTAATATTTTACTTAGCTTCTGGATTTGCTATACTAATCCACCTCAATATTTCGATGTTGCATTTTCTGCTCTTTACATTACCTAGATATTGAAATGTGTGTATCTGCATAATTTTGGTGTAACCAAATTTAATTCACATGTTATGTTCATCATATTAGCAGCCATATATTCTGTTTTTTGCAATTTATGTTTAATCTTTTGCTTTTGCTTTACTGCATTCTATAGAGTTTCTCACAAGTCTCATTACTTCATTTCAGCGTCTGCTATTAGCATTGTGTTCATTGCATATTTATTGTCGTTTAGATTGTGGTCCTCAGTCATGTAGGTAGGTCATGTAGGTAGGTTTTTTAATTACTCAAGGTTATACAAAACTGGAAGAAGACCATTTCAGAAACAGGATTATGTAATATATCAACATAGCGAATTATCCGGAATTTTACAGAAAGACTTTAATAAAATCATAACCGCTTTTGATACAATGTTAAATGTTGCTATGATTATTATTAATTATTTCTTAAAGAAAACATCGTGGATCTCTAAGATACGATTAATCTGCGACGAAAAAAATTACCCAGATTATTATATGATTTTCCGCTAGAGTTATATTCATCGAATCGTTGCAATTCAGATAATGTATGAGATGGAAGGTCTAAGTAACTGTTCGTTGACAATGTGTACGCTTTTGATAACGTCTTCATGCATACTTAGATAGCTTGCTCAGTCGGAAAAAGACAAAATGTCGAGCATTATGAGATTCTAAAAGTAGAGAGAGAAAAATCGCAATTATATTTGACATTTTCTACAAGCAGGCATTTATATTATTGTATGGAAGACTTTTCTTCTCTCAAGGAAAAATAAAAATAAAAGTAGCATGTCTACAGCACGAATTAGGAAAGCGCCAATACATCACATAAATGCTATGCTTTGAAATATTTTTTTTTTCATTTCTTACAATAGGAAAATTACGTCAAATTTAGATTTTGTATTAACATGAAGCAGAAAAGAAAATTTACTATTAAATTTACGTATTAAGTTATGATCAGCGTATTAATATCAGGTTATATATATATATATATATATATATATATATATATTAAAAAAACTTTACGGAACGGAAAGTTACGAAAATAGTATTAACGTCATTTTTGTATAAGTTTATTTTTTTAACATTATTTTTATGGATACACGTATTGGTGTAGATAATCTGTTAAGCAATATATATATATATATATATATATATATATATATACGTTGTGTTTGAACAGAAAAAAAATTCTGCTTTCTATATATAATAGTGGATATACACCCTAGTTAGTTCAAATGACTTGAGCCACAGAGTTGTGAGTTCAATACCAGGCTACAGCAGTTGTGAACATTAAATTAATGTACCCGGTTAGAGGCGGATAAAATATGACCACTAAAAGAGACCTCACGCAAGGAATGATTATGATATACCCCAGTGATTGTAAAAAAGCTTTCGATTCAAATTTCCTTGCACCTGAAGGAGACCAGAGCTTTCAACAGCCAAAAGGTCTTACAACTTCCAACACAGATGAGGACAATAGTCCGAATAATATGAATTGTGTAAATAGTACTTCATCTCAGAAATAAAGAATAATAATAACAGTAGACATCTCACAAAAATTGTGTTTACTTGTATTGATACTTTCAATTTCCAAGGAAAGAAATTGAATGTATTTTAGAACATCGAGAATTGAATAACAAAATCATCTGTCAAATTTACGGGTCATTTGTTACATCTTTCAAGCATAATACGCGAATGATTATCTGTGAGTATGAATTGATTTTAACAAAAATTAGCAACCACCATGTTTAATTATGTAATGTAAAATTTGTTGCGTACATACACACGTATATATATATATATATATATATATATATATATATATATATATATATTGTGCATGTGGCGTCAGTAGTCATAGTAGCTCTGAGTTCCACTCAGCCAGAATAGTATTACACGGACATACTAATCCCAGCACGGCTTCACTTCAAAGACTTGTATATATATATATAAATTTTGAAATTTGTGTATGTATATATACATGGGTGTATTACTATGTATATGTTTTTTCTTACTAATGTTTGTGAATATTTTTCCATCTGTGAATGTTTGTAGGTTTATTCATGTTTGCGTTCTTTTTCTCTCCCCCGTCTAATATATTAATAACTTTCTAAATCTACGAAATTGTTAAAATATATATATATATATATATATATATATATATATATATTTTTTTTTAGCAACAAAAATTTAGTAGATATAATAGTTAATTAATAATGCTGATCTTAATTTTATAAAATGTTAATACCAATGCCCACCAAGAGTAATTCTTCCCACATATTTAATACCAATGCCCACCAATTTTAAGTCTTCCCACATATTCTCCAAAGTAAAAGTTGCTTTACTCTGATTGGTCCACATTGTACATACAATAATGCCTCCCTGATGAAAGAGGTCTTGCTTGTTCTTAACCTTTTAGGGCCATTCATTTTGAAATAACCACATCACTTGATAAGACACAAAAAGTGTCGAAACAAAATAGCTACTTTTGTAGTGATATTATAACATATCAATGTTATAATTTATTAATAAATCTTATTATATATATATATATATATATATATATATATATATATTCATTACTGATCATATTCCTGGATTACTAACCTGCGTTTCCAGTTTGTATCTTTACGTTTAATGTAACTTATTTTTCTATACAAAATATCTGTTTTTATTGTTCATTATTTTGCGGGGTTCCTCACTCGGAATCCATAACATGTGTTTGTGTATTTTTCTTATCTGTGTGAGTGTGTGTCTATGTTTCGTTGTGTGTATGTGAGTGTATGTTGTGTTGTGTGAGTGTGTGTGTGAGTGTAAATTGAGATTGAGAACAGTTTTGGATTACAAACTGAAGATTGAACTCACGAATAATTACAAATTAACTTAATGTTTGCTAACAATTACACCACGACTTCATTTTCTTAGATTCTGGATCGTACTACTCAAAACCCTGGCCTAGGACACTGTTACAATGTCATTTTTACTCGTCAAAATTGCATAGGATGTGAGACTGTGACAAATCAGAAAAGTTCGGTTGACATCTATCAAAATCTAAATGGAACACGGGAACAGCCATTTGAATATTGGCGGCCGCTCACAATATGTGGCATTTCCCCCAAATATAAAACCTCATTGGAAAGAAATGTTATACTGATTCGAAAAAGTTGGATCTAGAAATGAACATAAAATAACATAATTTACGAAAGTATGATAAGTAATTGCAGTTCCATAATGTAGTCAGTCAGCAATTTCTGGGACAAAATCAAGCATCATTAATGAAATTACTAATGATTAATTTGGTAAGTTATTCAATCAGTCGTTGCTGTTTAAAAGTTTTATGGCTAATGAATCAACTTGAGAATTATTTGCGTATATACCAAAAGTGGTAACTTTTTGTTTGCATTTTTATTTCATTCAGAACAAATCTGGGATTGATGTTTTTATGAACTAGCTCTGTTATATAAGTAGATGATACTCGGTTGCAATCAATATGGACACTTCTATTCCTTCTTAAGAGAGTGAGAACAGAAGATGTATATGATTCTTGGTGTTATACAATACACCAGAAGAAAAGCGGCGGAAACAAAGCACAGACGATCAATAATGATGGAAACTACATCCGAGGTTTTAGTATAAAAGACAGAGTAATTCAAACCAAAGCTCTAGGTGTTTAAATACTGAAAACTGTTTTTAAAGCTATACAATATGCGAAGTCGCTGAAGGCTCTAATTATTCTATCAAATGCTTTCATACGATTAAAATGGCAGACGTTTATTGAACACCCAGATATTTCTATATATATATATATATAGCTATTAGCTATATATTACCAGACCAAATCTTACTGGTTATGATGCTGAGTTACTCCATCAGGAACTCTGTCCCAGTTTAATATGCGACAACAATGAAGCTCTTGAATAAATGGGAGCATTCATTCAAGGTCTAGGAAAATTTTCCTTTAGCTGTGTATCCTCGCATTCGCACCGTTTTACCTCAGGTCAGGTTGTGCCGACTGAAACCTCGGCGCAATTGCTGGCAACTGGGATATTTCGAAAAAGAAATGAAAGATTTTCTTGACTTTCAAAAGATAATTTATCACCAAAGAAATGAAGCTGAGTAAAACAATTACGAAAAGGAACTTACTTTCGTTTAGGACCGCTGACCAGTCTTATTCTAAGGTTGGTGCTACTTCTGAAATGATAAGAACATCACTGCAAAGTAACTTGGATATATTTAAAAGACAATATATAGCCATATTACATGGAATAATTATATGTGAGCTATTAAAGTGTGGTCACTCAGAAGTCAGTTCTCTTTTTGATGGAGATGAAATTCTGAAGACATCAACGTAAACGAACTTAGTATTTGTCTATATTTCTGAGATGAAGTACTATTTACAGTATTTACATTATTCGGAATATTGACCTTCATCTTCGTTGCCATTTGTACAAGAAAACCATTAACATCATAACTACTAGATAAAACTATTAACATAAAAAAATTCAATGCAAACACTGGTAAAAAAGGATTATTGAACATTAGGTTTATAAGTCCCCAAAATTCAGTTGTTCTTGTACTTGAGGACATATGGCCTAGTGGATATAGACATTAGCTAGTTCCTGTGACTTGTTACTGTGAGTTCAATAGCAGGCTGCATCAGTAACGAACTAGTAACTTACAAAGTTAGAGGGAGACAACTCATGACTACCAGAAGAGGCACTACTGGGCAAGGAATAAAGTGCATATACCCCAGTGATTGTAATAAAGGGTTCGATTCAAAATGCGTAGCACTTGAAGACGGGCGGCGCGTAAAACGGTTGATACGTCATACAAATTGCAATAAAGATGAGGACAACAGTCTGAATAATGCAAATACTCTAAACGAGCTTGAGAAAAACAACTTGGAAAAAAAGGATTCTGACATGGATAAATGCAATGGTATGAGAACAATTTAACGATTTAATGTCTTTTGTGTGAAGATTTCCTCTTTCAGAGAAGTGTTTGGAATTGTAAAGTAAACGGAATTGTTGACGCTGTTGATCGGATTAAGATTGTATACGATAGGTACCCTAAACAATCTATCAAGAAATCAGAAAGAAAGCGCCGGTCGTTAGTAGACGCAACTAAGTTTGTTAACTTAAATTTTGACTCGCTATAATCCAAGTTGAAGTAGAGAAATTTGGGGCTTCCCCAAAATCAAAGAGAGCTAGCAGATTCTTTCTCGAAAACGTTTCAGGAAGACAATTAATAAAAACTTTAGTCTTGTCCTGTTTGAATGCTTGGACTCCATGATTTTACTGCAATCAAAAGCGGTGTTCCTAGCACCAAGTCTGTGCTCAGTTATTCTATTGAGGAAGCAGATTGCCGCTTAATTCCACACTTATATAACTATTTTCAAGTCGGAGTTCAGGTGGTTATTGTTTCTAATGAGAAAACTGTTGCAATGTATGCATTAGCCTATCACGAGCAATGTCAACGAAAAGAGATTGAAGGGTCAGATTCGGAACTGGCAAAAAAAACGAGCCGTTTTCCAGTCCATACTCTAGCAAACAAACTTGTTAAAGGACCCTGCTGAAAGCTCATATCTGGACTTGATAGAACGTCGTCAGCAAGGCGAGCACCAAAGCAGCCGCCTTAAAAGCTCATCCGGAGAAATTTTTATAACAGTTTCTGGAAAGCAATGACACAGCAGCTTTGATACAATCAGAGTAATTTCTAGTGACATTTTTTCAGTCGAAGTTTAGCTGTGACATTTTCGATGAACAAAGATACAGCACTTACATGTCAGGACATTTAATCTTGACTGAGTTACATTTAACTGCTTCTTCAATAGAAGCTCATCTTATGCCTTCCCTCCACTTTATCCAGATTTCTCTTACGCACATAGATTCAGATAACGACGCATTATTTATATTAAACTTAGGATAGCAGTCAGTGGATGGATGCTTCTTCCAGAAAAGGACCAGTCCTCAGTGTCATATGATCGGCAAAAATATGATTGACCAAACTACCCGGCCGTGGCTGGTGGCGGCGGGGTGCTACGTCAAAGGCAGATATCACAGGCAACCGGCCTTGAAGGTGATACTCGCCGAAAATGATTGACCCATATGTCTGGTCGTAGATGACATTAATTATGCTACGACCCAAAAAAGCAAAAATCCGTAGGAATTTTGGGTTATATCAGTCTGGGATTTCTGTTTTAAGACTGAAAAACAGAAGAAGCAGAGACTGGCTAACGATTCCCCGGAATTTCCTGCAGTTGCGTGATCTCTCTCCATCAACCCTCCTACTTTACAACAGTGTCACCGTCATTCAAGTCACAACAATCGTCAACGTTGTATGTCGAGATATACAGCAATGGCTGTAGAATTGAATGAAAAAAACAACACTTGCAGAAAGGGATATATGCAATGATGTAGATGCAGGAAAAATGGTATAGTATATACTGAGTACTGCAACACTAAAAGCTGTACAAAATAGTTAGCAAGAGAAAACAGACTCGTTAGATGATTTGCCAGAACTGAAACACCGTTCTATTGATTTTGTCTGCAAATTTCATACTGTATTCTTGGTTCTTAATCTAAATAATATTTAATCATGTCACCTCTATTTGTTGTGTAACCTGCTTTTTAATAATATGCAAACAAATTTATTCCCCCATTAGAACGGAGTGTTAAGAACCTGGGTTCTTGATCATATTTTCTGTTCATTTTCACACTCAAATTCTAAGATTTTTCTTAAATAGCTGAATATTTGTTTTTAATGTTATTTGACATGCTTGTATTTGAAAAATATAATTCGCTCGTTTAGAGCTTGGACGCCATTTTTAAATGGCCGCCATCGTGATCCATGCAGTTGATAATGAAGGCTAATAAAAATATTCTGTTTTGCCAAGACACATTGTCTTTTTCTATGCAAGTTTGATGCGTAAAATATGATATTTCCAGCACCCTCTGCCAGGGCCAGGTTTATAGTGTGTTTAAACTACACTATAACATATTCCTGTTTAGTGGTGCCTTGACATATAAATTAAGAAAATGTATACATGTAAGACGTCATCCATATATATATATATATTTATTTATATTTATATTTATATCTACCGGCCTGATTATTTACGATAAATTTTTATTACGAAAATAATACGAATCCTGCTGGGTAGCACACATTTACGTAATAAAAATTTTTCGTAAATAATCAGGTAGGTAGATATAAATATAAAAATACTGTTTAATTAAAAAACAGAATATATACTTAAATAAGAGTATCGATAAAAATAATGTTCAAAATAATTCATTACAAATTGTCGGTTGCTCATAACCAAGTTTCGTTAAAATTCGTTAATTTCCGTAACATGTTTACATTTGTTGACATTACGATACATTTCAGAGCAGATATGCTTGTTTATGGTAAAATCGAAAATTGTGTTATATAAACATGATAAAAACCTCATCTGATCAAGAGCCTATCCATGGTCGAGTGGTCAAGACGGTACCAGATCAAATGGTATACTTCACCTATGTAATAGGGGTCGCAGGTTCGAATCCTGCTGGATATGACACATTTTTGAAATAAAAAATTATCGTAAATAATAAGGCAGGTAGATATAAATATAAAAATACTGTTAAATTAAAAACAGAATATCTACTTAAATACGAGTCTCGATAAAAATAATGTTCAAAATAATTCATTACAAATTGTCGGTTGCTTATAACCAACTTTTGTTAAAATTCGTTAATTTCCGTAATATATATATATATATATATATATATATATATATATATATATATATATGATTGTTCTTCGATTTCTCACGCATTCACATTTTACATAGGGGTGGGTGGCCTAATTTTGTGCATGTTGGTAGCAGCCACTGATATTTAGCGTATCGCAAATCTATACCTCTTCGATAAACTGTCATATTTCAGGACTATATGCCGATACACTTGGATTTTGAAAATTCAGGTGTAAAATCGACCTCAAATTCTCCACTAATATGAATGAGTTACATAATACAGAGGTATTGATAGTTACATGTTTCTTAGTAAAATTAAATGACATTTCTTACGAGGCTTGATTTACAATTAACATTTCTATGCGACGTCTGCGTATATATCATACTGTAAAAACGCAATAAGAGCCCAGTCGTATCTGTTCGATTTTCAGGCCTTTTCTCCAAAATTAAACAATATTAAATGGTTTTATGTCCTTAATTAGTTTCAAGTATCGTTAGAGACTATTATTAATTATATTCAAGTAAATAAAGTATTGCATGTCTTCATTTCCACCCACAGAATATATACCGAGTTGTACGCACGTAATTCATCCATGGTTTCTGCAATAATTTGCAAACTATATCTCCTCACATCATGCATATCTGACAACATTCCAGCCATTGTCCTGAGGAAATGTGCTAATGAACTGTTTCCTGTTCTCTCCAAAGTCATTGATAAATTTCTTTCCTGTTTGTTGGAAATATTCTTCTGTAATTTGTGATCGCCGGTGAATCTTATGGAACTACGAAATATCGTCCGGTTCGTCTTTTATCTCATGTTGCCAAAGTATTTGAGCTTATAATCAACTCCAAATTGGTTAGTCTTCTCAAATCACGCGTTCTGATCTTTAGATAACCATCATGGTTTTTGTTTCTCGAGTTCAGCTGCCGGTGTGTTAACGGTTATGACTGACTTTTTAGATAAGATTTTTTTAGATAAGAACGGTGTAGTTCAGGGTGTGGCATTAATTATTAATAAAAGGCGTGTGAAAAAGTTATTTGTGTTGCACTTTTTACACAGCTCAAGAACTGTGGTGTCTCTGACTGACTATTTTCAATGCAATATAAATCGCCGTCTTCTATCTTCTGGAATACGGTTGTTTTTATTTTCCATTTTTTGTTTAAAGATTTGTTAATGTCTTTCAGTCTCTGTAAATCTCTGGCTTCTTAAAGACATTATCGCTTCATTTTAGGATAAATTGTGTAACAAAAAGCTTTTCGAGCAAAGCAGGTAGGCAGATAGCAAAGCACTGTTGTAATTGATTACTAGGTAATCTCTAGCTTTATATTGTTTCTAAGTCCTGTATAACCAACTTACCCACTTAATTTTATTTACTTAATTACTTTTCTCTATTTAAATTAAAAAGAAAATTCACACAAGCATTAAGTAATGTTTTTTTCATAAAACCAAGTTTCATATAGTTTACACTATTTGTAGATTGCTTTCATACTTATTTTGGGAATATCCTCGCTTTACATGTGTGAATTACTACTGAGTCCGTCACTTTCCATTTGCGTGCCTTTGTTTATATTAGTTTCATATCTATTAATGTTTAAAATGTTTACCTCTTTCTAGGATAAATGATTAAATCGGGTAAAAATGTGTCAGGCTTATTCACATTATTTCACCACATACAAAACGGGATCGTCACTAGTGTGCTGGGGGAAACGGAGAAAGAAGATTTTGGGTGCAAAGAATATTGAGGACAGAATCAAAGATGAATAGGATTTAATAATTTAGAAGATGGCAATTGACGTTTCATGTAAATGTTTGGAAATGTTAGTTATCAGAGAAACAAATAAACAGAAGAAGTGACGGTTTAAATTGAAGTATTTCAACTTTAAAAGATTGGAACCTAGATGTTAATCTAGTTTGCCCACTCTAACTCATGTGGATGAGACACCAGATATAAACACTCGCCAGAGAAGTTGCTATGAAAATATTTGAAGAAAAGACAGAGAAAAGCCACGTCACGTCAGTGAAAATGTTACTATATCGAAATGCCAAGCTACGACTGGACACATTGCAGATACTTCTTTTGGATTTCGTCGATGACCTCAAGATGAATAGCAGAAGAATCCGACCAGATATGGCGACAGTAATCAATGCATGGATAAATAATAGCTTTATAAACGTGCAAGATAGAATAAAAAAGAACAACCTCACACTTCTAATAATAGATGCAGTTATTATATTAAGACCTGGAATTATTTCTCACCGTTTTCCAACAGATGGCTTTCTGAGAAATGCGAACGTGTAGTTTCGTATTATAATGCTTCTATAAGGAATTACTATAAACAACTTGAAATTCAGTGAATGTCATTTTGCCGAAGTGTAAAAAACTTTGTTTTTTATATCTTTAAACCTGTCAGATATAGTACAAAAAAGAGTATTTGTGGGATAATCTACTGCACTATTTTATTTAGAATAAATTTGCGACTGTATCACGCTGAGTTCTTTTTTAGATTTACGGCAACACACTTTGTCGGAAACACTATGCAGAGATTTTTTGGGCGCTTTAAAAATAATGATTGTGATGTGGAAAATAAAGATCGTTCTAGCGCACTGAAAAAGTTTGAAGAAGAATTGAAGGCATTACTTGATGAAGACTCAATTCAGGCGCAAGCGGAACCTGTAGAATCATTAGGATCACACAACAGTTTTGAGGCATTAAAAATAAGTCAAATTCAAGGATATTAATTGCTGTAAGTATTGAAACCGAGAGATATCGAACACGGGAAAAGCTGCTTCAACGAATGGTTTTTACAGCGTGTCATGAGCGGTGATGAAAAGTTGCTACACTATGATAACACTACGTTTAGAAGATCTTAGAGTAAGCTCGGCCATGCGTCAACTTCTGAGGCAAAGCCAAATATCGAGTGTTCGAAACTTCTTTGCATTTGTTAAGATCAGCTTGGTGCAGGATATTATGAGCAGCACAATCCGACCGAAACTATCACGGAAGATCACTATTGACTACAACTGATGTATATGAGTAGAGCATTGAAATAAAATGGACACTATACGAGCAGAAACAAGACAAAGTGATTTTTTAAAATGAAAATATTAGGCCACTTTTGCAAAATGGTTACCTGTTTAGAAATGCTTAAATTAGAATTCCTAACCCAACCGTTGTTTTCACAAGGGATTTCTAAATATCACTTGTTTCGATCAATGATACTTGGCCTGGATTAACAGAAATTTTTTTCTCATGAAGATTTCAAAATATGTGTCGACTAATAGTTAGCCTCAAAGAAAATAATTTACATTATTTACATTATTATTTTTGTTGATAATACCATTATTGTTTGGTAATTGTGTTCTTCGGCTTTCTTCAAATGTATCATGATTAGTTACCTAAATTTATTTGGAACAAAACTATTTCTATCACGTACCGGCTTTTTAAAAAAATTCTCATTCCGCTGTATGTCAAGAGATATTTAGTGTTGTTTTTATTTGCTAAATAAGACATGAGCAGCCAAATGACAAAATGACAGTAGATAAAGTAGATAAAGTGTTCGGTTTTTAATTGCCTAAACCTAGAAATTTATACAAATATAATTATATCAGTATAATGATGGTGTCTGTCCATAGCCGTTTGCTAGCGTCACAAACTGTGTAAAAATGTTCAGTCATCATTACATAATGAGAATGCATTAAAGCCTAATTAAAAACTGCTATTAACTTTAGCCTGTTAATTTAAATTATATGTAATATCTGTTTCAGTGAAACAATTTTCCTACCAAATATATTATCCAAATTAGAACTTATACGCGGCCATTAATATAGTTTCTGCTAGTTCACATTGAAAAGGTGAATAATATATTTCGCAATTTCAGCAAATTTCGAAGTAATTGGAAAATCTCCTCAAATGGTTGACTTGTTCATTTTGTTTAGCGGCATATCAGCCTCTATGGTAAAATAAAAATATATTGTACACAATTTTATGGCTTCATCTAAATTTATTTTGATCGCAATTGTCTGCCATTAACTGCCGATAAAACGGTTTATTCCTCATTTTACTATAAATATGTATTGTTGATTGATGGATTTTCTTTAGCGGCATATCAGTCTCTATGGGTTAGGTAAAGCCGGAATCAAAATATTTTGAACAAAATTTTATGGTTACAAATAAATATTCTTTTGGAGCAAATTCATTGTCTTCCTACAACTTCAGAAAAATTTTACTATAAAAAAATATTATTGATATTTCGACAATAAAATATGTTGCAGGTTATATTGCTATAAAATATATTAGTGTACAAAAATCTATTTATATTTTCATAACATTATACTTTTTTTCAAGGTGTTCACATTTTTCACCTGTTCGGGTCTCTGCTATAGGCAAATTTATCTATGATTAGATTTTTAATATTGTTGCGACTAAGAACCCAAATAGGTTTGTACGCCGATGACACCACAGTTTACTCTCGCCTCCAACAAAAATCTGGTGTAGGCGTCAAAGCTAAACTCGCAGCAAAGATTGAAAAAGACCTCCAATCCATATTGGACTGGGGTAAGAAATGGCTAGTAAATTTTAATGCTTCTAAAACGAAGCTACTGTCAATTAACCATCATCGACAATCTCACCTAACTCCCATTAGCATGGACCAGGCTTGCCTCCCAGAGAGTAAAAAAATTAGCCTCCTTGGTCTCACACTTTCAGCGGACATCAAATGGAATGACTATATCGAATCCATTGCTAAATCCGCTGCTATGAAAGTCGGTTCTCTGTGTAGGGCCCGGAAGTTTTTTCCGTCTAAATCTATCCTGCACATTTACAAATCTACCATCCGCCCGTGCATTGAATACTGCTGCCATATCTGGTCGGGTGCCCCTGCTGTTCTCCTCGGGCTTCTCGATAAGGTTCAGAGGAGGGTCTGTAATGTGATCGATACCGACTTGGCAGACCGCCTGCAGTCTCTCTCCCACCGGCGAGACGTGGCTTCCCTGTGTCTCTTCTATAAATACTTTCACGGCTTCTGCTCCGATGAACTTAGATCACTGGTGCCCCCTAAATACGAATTTGCACGAGATACTAGATTAGCAACTAATCCCACCCTTTTACAGTGAAACCGATAAAATGCAGCCGTAACTTCTACTCCAACAGTTTCTTTCCTCGCACTTCCCGACTGTGGAATTCTCTTCCAAACGATTGCTTCCCCGACGGCTACAATCTCCAGGAGTTTAAATGTAAGGTCAATACACACCTCCTAACACACTAACCTGCTCCCATTCTATCAAACACTCTTCCCATCTGCCCGACCCTCATCCTCGCTATCCTTACTCATCTGTCACCTTTCTCCTGACATTCCCTATGTCTATCCACTCCTTCTCTTTACCTTCCCCTATGTAGCCCCATGCGCAATAGTGGCAGTGGAATGCCTTGCTTGGGGTGAGATGATTAAAAAAAAAACAAAAAAACTATTGTCCTTATCTTTTTTGCCGTTCGTACGACGTTTCGGCCGTTGCACGCTCCGGCGTTCCTTAGGTGAAAGGAATCTCGAAAAGAAACCTTTATTAAAATCATTGGTGCATAAAGTGTTCGTTTTGAGATTCCTCGCACGTGAAGAAGGTGGGAGCGTACAACGTCCAAAACGTCGTAAAAATGACAACAAAGATGAGGGCAATAGTCTGGATAATGTAAATATTGTCAACCGAATATTTTCTAGAAATATCTTGACTGGTCGCAACAATATTAAATATCGAATAATAGATTAATTTTCCTATACTTGGGAATCGAACAGGTGCTACCACACTAGTCTCGATAGAATTAAATATAAGAATACATAACTGTTATATAATAATATCGGTCCAATTATATTAATATCAAAGAAAAAAATAAACTATTTGTATAGTTTTATATACTGATTTTTTTTCACGGTTTCACCCAATGCAAAAGAGTAGTAGACTACGTCACAACGGCTTGAAAGCATTGTAAACAGAAAAAATACTAATGGGCATAAAGAAAAATTCTTCGGGAGGGCAGAAATGGCGGATGGATGACAATCATGGGTCGGAGGATGACCCACAGAAAAGAAATTCGCCCAAAAATTGTTGCCATAGAACTTACGGCTACCTCAATTCATACCAAATCTAAATTGATGAGCTCTTGGCGCCAAACAAGTAATGCACTTAAAATTAAAAAAAATACGTACAATACCAAAGCGCTCATCCGAATAGTTACCATAAAATTATTTTGGAAAAAATACAGATATATATATATCTGTGTTTATATATATATATATATATATATATATATATATCAACCCAATCAAGACTGAAATGTCACTGGTTCACAGGTGCCTACAGTGAACAAATAAAAAAGTAACAACGAATGTCAATGAAAAGATGAGAGATTGATAAAATTCATGATAGTAATAGATAGCAAAGGATGTTGCTTTTAAAATTTTAGAGGTTATAACTATGAAAGAACATGCAAATATAAGAGATATCCCCAAACCAGAAAGAGACTGGCAGTAGAAATTGCGGTTGCATTTAACGAGTCTGACGGTAAAATTGGGACCTTAATGGCAATTTACCAGCACGCGTAAAGCTATTATGCTCTGACAAATGGTAGATTTAAAAATGTGCAAAATGGATAAAACCATCCTGGTCCGACACAGTGAACCAACCTACCTAGCAGTAGACGCAGCTATATAGTCAATGTAGTAATTCCATTTGAGGTCATTCGAGAGTGTGCGGTCATGTAGGCGCCGGGCTTTGCTCTCTAGGAGACTAGCATTATTCATTCTTATGTTAGGCTTGAATGTTTCTATACGGTTGTTAAGATATAGCAGCCTTTATTTGGAGGCAATATTTACAGACTAATTTCTACCCTATTCATTAAAGATTGGAGTTTTTTAAGTGCAGCTGCCAGTTATACTTTGACAGGTTTTAAAAGTGGTGTTATCTTCTTGGAGGCCTATTTGGGAAATAATTATTTCAGGAAGATCATTGATGAAGAATATGACTCCCAGATTTGGAACTTGACTTTGAGACGGACGTTAAAGAAAGAGATGTTCAGGGGTTTAGGTGTTTTTGTTTAATGGGTTTAGTTTTCTATCTCTGATTAGGTACTGTAATGAGTTATATATATATGCCTGTGTGTGTGCGTATATTGTGCGTTTGTGTGTTCGTTTTAATAGAAATCACTCATGCAAGGCAGTAAACCAAAACGAATGGATAACTTACTGGGTCTGGAAGAATTAAAAACAAAAACATCACTAAATAGCATGAACCAAAAGAGTAATCAGTATAACAGTAGATAGTCATTGACATAAAATTTGTATTTTTGAACATTAAAGTTAGTTGACAATCATAGAACAGGAAGGGATTTCCACAAGTTAGAAACAAAATGTTACTATGCAAATTTTGATTACATCAACCCGTCTGAGGTGTGACTTGATGAAATCCCGACGCCTGTCGAAAACCGCGCTTACGTTCATAAGGAGCAGGTACCATAGCGTAGATTTTATTTGTTATAAATTTTTATAATTCTTTCCGAAATCATTTCACCCCAAGCAAGGCACTACTGCAACTGGTGCGCAGGAGGTTACATAAGAAGAGACAGATTAGAAAGAAGAACAATTAGAAGAGAATGCGTAAGATAAGAATGAGAACACTGATGTGAAGAGCGCTGCAAAATGAAAAGTAAGAACATGATTCAAGTGTTGTCAGGGAAGAGATGCTAGTCAAGGAGATAGGAAATGGCAATTGACATTGCATTTAAATTCTTGGAGATTTTAGCTAGCAAGAATGCAAGTAGACGGAAGGAAATTCCACAGGCGGGAAGTGCGAGAAAATAAGCTTATATATATATATCAGAACGATGTTAAGCAATTAAGTAATGAAATGGAAACACTCTGTGTAACGCTTTCGTCCCTCAGAAAAGTTAATTTCACTGAAGTACTGCATTTTTATTGACTTAATTATATATCAGAACGAATAGGAGGGGGAGTTACAAACGCCATTTCTTTTTAGTTTTAAGTCTTTCAGATTTAAATTATTATTAGACGTGTTTGCGCATTCTCGCCGATCTCATTCAGTTTCGATACATTTTGGTTTTATTTTTTATCCGCTTTGGTTTTCGAAAAAAAAGTGAAATTTCTATCTTTAATCATATTCTCTTAAGCAAAGCAGAACCATGACTACTGATCAGGAGTGAGAGAGAAAAAAGTTAAAGGGTGAGTTGAAGAAAAGATTGAAGATATTTTGGATCCAAGCAAATAGAAGGTGACAATTGACGCTGCATTTAAACCAGGGAATCAAGTAAAAGGAAAAGAGTTCCAAAGACGTAAAGCGCGAAAAAGAATTTGTTAAAGCTGAAACTCAGTTGAATTTACCAATTCCAACGTTAAAATGCTGGGACCTTGAAGCGAATCTAATATCAAGCTTAAATTCATGTGATCGGGACACCAGGGAAATAAGCTCATTAGAGCAGTTATAAAAATATTTATAGAAAAAAACAGAAGGAAGCCTCATTATGTTGGTGAGAATGTGACTGAAGTTAAGTTGCCAAGTCAGGATCCACTATGCAGATCTTTCTTGGGGTTTGGTGAAACTCGAGGTGAATAGCAGAAGAACTGGACCAGATATGGCAGCAAAAGTCAATGCATGATGAAAGGCAGATTTATTGCAAGGTGGAGAAAAAATCTCCTGGCCTGACATATTAACCCAAACTTCCTAGCAATAGATGCAGCTATAAATTCAAAGTAGTCGTTCTACTTCAAGTCTCTTGAGAGAATTTGGCCAATAATCAGTGCAGTTGCAATTAAGTTGAACCTTTGGTAAAACGCTTGCTCTGTTAATTCAAGCATCATTTTTTAATCGGAATTAGGTTCATGCTCATTACGTTTAGCGACTGATGCATCAGTCAGTTACCACACGTGATACACGCTTGAGAGATCATGATTCGAAAGAAACATGGATTGACTGGGCAGAAGATCGTCCCGCAGTAACTAATCATTACTTTCTGTGGTAGACAGGTTGCCGATCATGGCTAGAAAACTTAATCTGTCCTGCTATTTAACTCATAGTTGGAGGGAGAAGAGATGGATTAATACATTTGCCATAGGGTATTGCGCGTAAGCGAATACATAGAATTCACCACTGGAATTTGAACTTGCCTCTCCAATTTCTCTTTTCGACCCGATAGCACATATATATTGTGCGGTTTTATAAAAGCAACTATCATGTGTCTGTCTAATGTTGTTTTATTTATTTTATTTTTTTACAGTAAGGGATTGGAATAGCCTAGAGAGCCTTCACACAGCTAAGTAAAGTACTGAGAATTAAGAAAATTTGGCTGGAAGCAGGATAAAATGCTACGTAATATATCTTTTTCTGCATGGCCGTGAGTACTTGAAATAACAGAAATATGGTTTTGCAGAAGAATTCTCTTGATACCGGGGATAGAATGTGAGTAAGGATAATGTTTTGGAGAAAATGGAAACTAAGCAGAAAGTAATAGATAACGACAAGAGGAGATAATTGAGGAAAGAGGGCTTGGAAAATTTCATACTCACTGGTCACATATAGAGCATCAGCGACAGAGGAACTACGTATAGCATACTTAAAAAGATTGAGCAACTATATTGCGGAATTAAGCTTAGGAGAGGTAAGACAAAGATTATTAAGGGTTACAAAGGACGTGTAGTTCAGGAGAGCAATGATCACCCGCGACCTAATAGTACACGGGACATAAAGACCAAAAATATCCACTGTGTACAGGACCCGGGAGCCACTCGCCGTAAAGGTTTACGTTACGAGGCTGTTTATACGAAAGGAGTGAAGGATAACGGTTAGCCCTAGATTTAAACAGATTAAAATTGTAGTGATAAGGGAAACATTCTCTTAGAAGTCGGCAGTAAAACGTTTTTCGAGTAGAACTTATTACTTATCGATGTAATACGGAAAGGCAGTTTGATGATTTGTTACAATATAATTGCCATGGCGTCTCTTAACCGTGAAGGTTAATCCTGGCAGACCGAGGGAATATATTTCCGCTGAAGATTTTACAAGGTGATAGTGATAAATCAGCTAGCGGTTTGCCACTTCCTGCTTGTGAGACAGAGGTTGGACGGTGAAAAATATTTCGTCGCCCAACAAAGACTCTAACCTGACTAAAAGGTGAGGACTGGGAAATCTTCATTCAAATATGACATTAGTACTCAATTTTACGCTTGATCTGGCTCTTGGAAATTTAGAAGAAAGCATGAGGAGCCAGGTACTCACTAAAGCGGTTTTTCCTCCAACTGGAGGAAAAACCGATGGAGTGTATTTATATGAGTATTTATGTAAATTCATTATTTAAATTTTCCCATGTATTTTATATGATAGTTCTTTCAGACTAGAGATTATATTCCTGCTTAATGGTATTATTACTACTTTTGTATTATGAATTTTATCCTTTTAGAAGTACTGTTATATATATTTTGGTCGGTTGAATTTCGGCAGGAAGTGTATTTTTAAAATGTCAACGAGTTTAGAATCCATCTGGCAAAGCTAGAATTTTGGCCGCTGCATGCGATGCTAACCCTACAATCCAGCCCACACATCCACCCTACAGCCAATGTCATTTTTTGGTTTATTTTTTATATCGATGAGCTTTATTTTTTCATTACATTTGATATAATTAAAGTACGAAACAACTTAAAATAGTTTTGAATGTATTTTTCTTTATCAAGTAAATATTAAAATCACAAATTTTGAGGAATCTTTATGAGAATCTGATAAATATTCCGGATACAAATATGTCGTTAGTGCTTCTATGTGTTGTGCCACATCAGTTTTGCCAATCATGGATCTACACAATTATCTTTCATTTGTATTTATCGATATTCGTTTCTTTATGTCATCTAAAATTTGCTAAGTGTGCAATGCTCTCTTTTCATCTGTTCCTTTTGCCTTCACTCCGTCGAAAATGTATCACTATTTCCAAACCCTGTTTTCTAATCATGTGCCCTAGACATTACAACTTTTTCCTAGAGTTGAAAACCTGTGTTCTATATCTGTTTCCTCTGTTTATCGTCATTCGCTCCATATTTTCAGTATCCTTACTTAATATATCTTGTGAGAATATTATCTAGCCTCATTGCTATAAAAGATGACGGATGTTACATCACATTTCAATAATCTTTTTCCTTATTTTTTACGAAATGCCTATGTTTCTTTATAGTTTGCTTAGCTTTGAGAAAGCATTTTCCGCTATCCGAAATTCGCATTCAGATTTCAGTGACACACTTTCCATTCTTTGTTAAAATATTTCCCAGATTTTAATCTGATTAAGTACTCTCTAGAAAATGAAACGGCTTGCATATTCTTTTAAATTTTATCATTCAAATGATTATATTGATTTACATTAATACTATTTCTAAAATTAATCTAATAAATTGAAATATAATTTTAATAATATATTTAATTTAAATTTACTTTGTTTCATTCGTCTCCTCGCAATTCTATTTACCTTGTTGTGTTTTTTAATATACAGCCTTTGCATAGACCAATTATGATGACCTTGTCGTGTAGAGTTAGTTACATACAGAACTTCTTGGAAAAATACTGTCATTAAATAGCAAAACAGAAAAACCTCCAATCCGTAGTGACCTGGGCTAGGAAATAGTTTGTAAATTTCAATGCCTCCAAAACAAAGCTGTTATCAACTAATCACCATAGACAATCGCATCTACCTCCCATTAGCATGGGACAGGCTAGCCTCCCAGAGAGTAAAATACTACGCCTCCTTGGCCTTACACTCTCGGCGGACCTCAAATGGAATGACTATATTGAATCCATTGCCAAATCTGCTGCTATGAAAGTGGGCTCCCTGTGCAGGGCCCGTTAATTTTTCCCACCTGAATCTATTCTGCACATATACAAATCTACCATCCGCCCGTGTATTGAATATTGCTGCCATATCTGGTCGGGAGCCCCTGCTGCTCTCCTTGGGCTTCTTGACAAAATACAAAGGAGGATCTGTAACGTGGTTGATACTGACTTGGCAGACCGGCTGCAGCCGCTCTCACGCCGGCGTGATGTGGCTTCCCTGTGCCTCTTCTACAAGTACTTTCATGGCTTCTGCTCCGATGAGCTTAGATCACTGGTGCCGCCTAAGCACGAATTTACACGAGATACTAGATTAGCAACTAGGTCCCACCCTTTTACAGTTAAACACAAATAAGATGTAACCGTAAATTCTACTCCAACAGCTTCTTTTCTCGCGCTTCCCGCCTGTGGAACTCCCTTCCACAAGTCTGCTTTCCCGACAGTTACAATCTCCAGGTGTTTAAATGTAGGGAGTCAATAGACACCTCCTATCACACTAACTCCCAACTATTCTCACAACACTCTCATCTACCCAACCCTCATTCTCGCTATCCTTACCCGCCTATCACCCACCCTCTGTCATTTCCTATATTTAATCAACCTTTCTCCACTCTACGTAGCCCCCTGCACAGTAGTGGCAGTGACATGCCTTGCTCGGGGTGAAACGCTTATAAAAAAAAATCAAAAAAAAAAAAATCAGTAATTTATAAATGCGTACATCAATGAAAGGTTATATGTCTTCATTTACCTTTTTATACTTGACTCCGATCAAATAAATTTGTGTGTGGAGTAAATTACAATACGTTTCATTTTAGTATTTAGAAAGAAAGAAAATGATCTAATAAAATACCACATATGAAGTTGGAAATAGATTTCATGTCATAGATGTCAGTAATTTTGATAGAATCACTTATCAGCACAAACCCAGAGATTAAAAAAAAAAGAAATAGAAGACAGATTTGGCGAGAGGTTACATCAATTTTCATTTCCCCTTGAGTTAAGGAAACATTAGTTGCCTAGAAGACAAAGAAATCTCTTTGTGAAAAGGTATTTCTATCGACAAAAGAATATGAAAGTGAATTTTTGCCTCTTAGCTAAAATCGCGGCCCAAAATATCTATATACTATCAAGTGTCTTTATGATTGGTTGTTTTTTAGTTATCGGCATATCAACTTCCATCGGTCATTTTATGACGAAATCTATTTTGTATGCATTTTCGTAGATAATAATAAATTTAGTGTTGCATGTCTTAGAAATTAACCCATATACAGTAAAGAAAAAAGGGGATTCATATCGACCTCTAGATAAATGAATATAGAGAATCCAACTGGAACTGAGACACGGCTCTCTGATTAATAATTCTGAGACATTTTTCATTATATCACCCGCACATCCCAGATTACAGCACCTAGTATTCCCAAGCGGTCATATATCTAAGTTCTGACCAGGCTCGATATTGCTTAACTTTCAACTTGAATGGGCAAAGTCGGTAGGAACAAGCCAACTGAACCAAATGAATGTATATATTTTCTCCTTCAATGAAAAAAGTCCAAATCTTATATCGGAAGAAGATTGAGACAAACTTCCAATTCGTTTTTCAAGGGTAATAAAGCCAGACAATAGATATCTTATTATTTGTTCTATTCAACCCTACGAGGAAAAAATCTATACTTCTCTAAAAAAGACTAAGTCGATTTTTAATCAGAAGCTGTTAGCGTCTCATAATCGTTAATTTTCAGGTTGCTTGACTAGTGATATGCTAGATTTTCTTCTTTCAAAATATTGGCAATGATGTCTCTCTTCAACTTCCTTTCCTTAGTGGCTCTATATAATTTTTTTCATTTTGTTATCTCCCTGAAACACGGGGTGTCATCGGCTAACTGAGCGTTGTTTTCCTCTGTCCCTCTGGCCTTTATTCTGTTCTCTGAGTTTTTTTTTTTGAGCCCTCTTTCCTCATTGTAACTAGACATTTCAGTGAAATCTTTTTGATGTTAAATATGAATGTCACTTTGGTTGCCATTCTCTCTAAAACCTCTTCGGTGTGCCTATTCTCAGTCTATGGTATTCTCAGCATTCTTAGATTTAAGAATTATGAAAATATCTTACAAGACAAAAATAGATTTTTTAAGCTGCCTACCGTTTTACGTACACTTTTGCATTAATTCGATTCTAGTAGTACTAAGTTAACTAACAGGATATACCGGACTCACTGATCTTGTGTATAAAGCAGACTATGAGAAGAAAGCACTGTATTCAAAAAGTGGAAAACTGAAAACTACTTATATATATATATATATATATATATATATATATAGTTATCTTTCAATAATATTAAACAAGAAGAAACTGCCAGAAGTCATGATCACCTATATCTTAAATTAAAATGGAATTTACATAAGAAATGCTGTATATTGTTCAGTTTGTTTTAGTGCCTTGCGTGATACACGCTTGGGCGATATTGTTTTTTTTTTTCGAGACATCACTGACCGGGAAAATGTTTTTTCATACTGGTGTCTGCCATTAAGTTCTGTAGTCGACTGGTAGTCAACCAAGAATGTAGAACACAATTAGTCTCACTCTATAACCCTTAACTAGATGGCGAAGGACAAATATCTTTCCCAAAAGATTTGTGCGTAAGTGAAAGAAACGAATTAGAATTAAGTTCGACCTCGGCTCTCCGATATCACATTCCGAGCCGATATAACATCACAGCACAGCCCATCTTGAAAAACCGTAACTATATCAGAAACGCCGCAAATATTACTTGGCCTCTATGTGACTCGAACCCACGACATACGCGTTATTAACGCGGCACTCTAACCATTATAAGCTATACTTGAATGATTTTGGCGTATTTGTCCAGGTAATTCGTCCACAAAACGTTTTGTAGCTGTACTCATTACAGCTGTGAAAGGAAGTTGTACAATCAGGCACATCGACGTAGCTTCCAATATATCTCTTCCTCTCGTAGTCGGCTTTCGCGCCATTTTTCAGTGATTCCTTGCCCATCTTCACCGTCTTTCTGCTTCTGTCAGTAATGACCGCGCCCAGTGAACATTAACTATTTCACACATAAATCAAAGTTTTTGATGCCAAGCTGGGGCCATGACCCTTTCTCTCCCTCAAGACAGACAGGCCTAAAATGTCGATCCATCAAATATTGCATGATTTACTTGACCTGCAGTTGTGAAGCTTCCAAGTGAAAGTGAAAGGCATAATAGAAAAGCCGGTAATAATTGATGTATTAGACCAGAGGGGATTTTTTTTTTCGAAGTTGATGCGTGTATTTGCTTACGGTAAACTCTTCTAGTTATATATTAGCAAATGTGCGGCAATGATTATTTATAAGTAGACGCCCATATACTCAGTGTATAAACAGCATATAATAGCTCTGATATTAACGTTTATTAATAATGTGCTCAACGAAAGGCTATCAGAAGGTTTTGTGCTAGTTTTATGTTTCCGGAACTGTCAGCTTAAGGTAAGGAATCTGACATGATATTTCTTAATGAAAACGCAAGCAGAGACATTGGAAGCTATATTTCACCTTCAATTCAGTTTGCGTATCAAGGATATAGAGCAGTAGACTGTCACGTCTACTTAGATGAGCGAGATTCCAACAGTTCACATGAGAACTAAACCGCGAGATTAGAGGCAATTGGATTATGTTGATGAATCTGGCATAGAACAGAAAACTTGATAACAAAGAAATAATGACGTGTGTGCCAGGAACTTTCTAATTAAATTATCCTATTGATTTACTTCATGGAATTGAGAGCTTTTCTGCACCATGTTTAGCTACCAGCAAAAAGTAAGAGGTTATAGCGTACACTGTAATTTAATCCATAGCTGGGAAAAATGAATCCATGTCAGCTCATTTGGCTTTAGAGTGATGTGAACAAAAAGCCTCGAAAAAAAATTGAATTCGTCAGTCGATTTTAATTCTGCACCAATAATCACTTTCTAAATAACTACCCTTTGTCGTGTAGGGAAATTACCTTGGGATGTAATGGATATCGGCTCAGAGTGTTAAATCGGAGAGCCGAATTCAAACTCCAATTAATTTTGTTGCATTCAATTACGCGCAAATACCTCTTAGATAGGTATTTGTTCATCTAATCTCCCCCAAGCTATGGGTTAAAATTCAGGAGAGATTAGTTTCAACCGCAAAAAGAAATAGCCTAGTCAGTCATGTCTGAAAGAACATGATTACGAAAGCGTGTATTACGTATGGTAAAACTGACTGACACTTAAACACATATCCACCAGGAATCTATCACAATCATTACATTTTATTTCTTATCTATGTATCCCTCTTTCTCTCTCTCTTTTTACTCTCCATATATATATATATATATAAGTTAAAAAACAAAATATATTCTTTCTGGACTCTTTTTCTCGCATTTCATAAGCTAATCTAATATATTAGCTCTCATTTTCCCCACTATGGTCTTTTCATTTCTTAAAAACACTTAATAATAATTAGTTAAAAATGTTTGAAGTAACATTTAATTTGTATGTTCGAACAACAAATACAGACGACATGAATCTGCTTAAAATAAAGAAAAGAGAAAACATTTATCTGAATAGTTTCAAAACTTTTGCTACAATTTTTGAAGGAAAATTCCTTGATTACAGTGAAGAATAAATCTATCACACTAGCCACAGACCTTTGCCTGAAGTGGTATCTGACTTTAATGTAACTTCCAATTGTCTTTTGTTGTTAAAACTGTTCTGGTTTATTTTACATTTAGGTACGAGAAGAGAAGCTGTTTGTCGAAATTCTCTGCATGTTTGTTTCGGTACAATCCCACACACACACACACACACACACACACACACACACACACATATATATATATATATATATATAGATAGATAGATAGATAGATATATAGCTTACTTTAAAATATCATTAATTGAATACAGCCAACAAGGAAAATGTAATTAATTTTCATGAAAATGTTTCGGCCTCCTAATATTTTTCGCTTTTATTGGAGAATATATTAATTTCCATAATTATCCTTCCAAAAGCTTTCGGCTATTTCTCTAGCCATTTTGATTTATGTCTCGTGTGTTGCTTTGACAGTTACGTGGGAATTTATTTTTTTTAAATGACGGTTTATTTGGATGTGCCTTGTGGTGCAGTGGATATCCAAACGGAACGACAAATCGGGGAGCCGAGTTCGAATTCCATTTGAACTCCTTATATTCACTACGCGCAAATATCCTTGAAAAAGGTATTAATGCTTCCATTCGCTCCAGTTATGGGTCAAATAACAGGACAGCTTGGGTTCTATAGCCTACACTGGCAACCAATATACCGAAGAAAACAATGGCAACCTACCGCGGGATAATATTTTGCCTAGTCAGTCATGTCTCTTTCGAAACATGCTTGCACAAGCGTGTATCACGTATGGCTCTCAACTGTTCATTCCAAGCTCTCATATGCCGAGCGCGAATGGAAATTGCATAAGCAACTTTCTATTTGAGAAACCTGTCAATAATATATTTGTACACTTAAATAATGCAAGGTGAGAAATACTTGATATAGATTGCCTCTCTATTAGCAAGATTTTTTATATTGTGATGTCCATAAAATTCTTGCTTTTTCAATATATGAAATAAAGAAAAAGAGATTGCTTAACGAGATTAATTGAGCAATGCATGGTTATCACGTCGGTTCCGCTAGAAAGAGGACGCAAATACGGAAGATACTGGAAAGTATTTATTCCTTATGAACCGTTTGATATTTACATGTATAAAATTATATATTCAATCACGTCGATTCAAGATATATAACTTAATGAAATTTGAAGTACTGAGTAATTATAAATCAAATCCGTGATTGTATTAATTTTCATTATGTTGAAAATATATTTTTAAATATGAAAATTATTACATTAAATGTTTATTTATTTATTTTATATTATTTTCTTATTATTTCATTTTTATACAGGTATAATGGGTAACTTGCAGCCATATAGGGTTTTGAAAATTCGCGGAAGTACGTTGTTGGGTTTTTTATTTGGGTGTTAATCTGAAGACTGTGGAGAGTTTTCAGAAAGAGTTTGATGATATATCCAGTCTACAAATTGGATTTTGGAGCGATGACTAGCGATGGCTAATGTTACGAATTTATTATTCTTTGCACATGAACTAAAATTTAACATGAAGTCCTACATCAAGTTCTTTGCTGAGATAGTGCTGCTCTAGATCAAGAAGATGGCTGCTACAACAAAAACACTCTAGTAACAGGACACTGCAAAATGCTACCCGAGTTAGATAGCCCAGTCATAATTTCTGCGACCTCATCACACTTTACATCTGGTCACCTTACTACCTACATTGCAACATCCCTTGATTATTATGTGTTGGGTGCAGTTGAGCAAAAGACCAACAAAACTGCTTTTAAGATCAAAGATGATCTGAAGGCAAGGATCATGGCTTATTCAGTAACTTAACCAAAGAACTTACCCAAAAGAGATGTGGGAGATTGCAATATTGTAAGGCGGCATTGGTGACAGACAATGGTAATTTTATTAAGTAAATTTACTCTTTAAAGTCTCAAGATATTTTATGTGATTTTGGTAAATATATTTGTTAAAAAGATATGTCAGTGTGATTTTTAGTTTGCGTCAATTAGACGACAATTTTTCTTACTAACATTTCAACATTTAATTGAATACCTTCAGGATCCTTTTTAGTAGTGCTAGAGGCACCACTACTCTTTCGCCGTACATAAGAACGTCGTCACATATGGAATAAATTTCAGAGTCTTTTTTTATTCATATTTTCTAATCTAAGTCTTATTTCAAGAGTGAATTTGCCATCCAGTGCTTTGTCTTTTCATATCCTCTGACGTTGCAAATAATTTTCGCAGTATTGCACAAAAAAATTTAATCTTTACTTCCGATTGTAGAGCAATAATGAATTTGTCTTCGAAGTGTTCATTATAATCAGTTTGAACAAGCCGTCCGCATGACTTAACATACTTGATGGCAAGAACTCTATTCCTAATAGATAATTTAAAACATTGGAGTCCGATTGTAGCAATTTATCAGCAGTATGTCGGTAAGACTATTTTCTACCGATAAATAAATAACACAGTCTAATGATCCGTGTGCAGTGCAAAGTTTCTGCCGTAAATAAATCTATGGAATTTTGTTAGGGGCAAAGATAATCCCCAGACTTTCCTTTTTAATTACTGAATATTTTTCAGTAGAACGAAGCGTCCTGGATGCATATGTAATCGGTTTAATTAAATTTATGCATAATACAAGCTCAGGTCTCATAAGCACTCGAATCACTTGACACGATCAATTAATTTTTAGGATCGTAATGCGCCACAAATAATTCTGAAGTTAGGAAACTATTCATTTGTTGAAATTCTTCCTGGCAATCTGCCACCCTGACCCATTTTGAGTCTTGCTTCAAAATCTTATTTAACGGTGCTCTCAAACAAAGAGATCTTTCACAAAAAATGATAATAGCTCGCTGATCCTAGTAAACTTTGTAGGGATCTTATATGTTCAGAGCAGGATTGTCCTTAATAACTAGTCTTTATGCTAGTGCCGGTATTCTGGCATTCTTTTCAATAATCTGTCACAAGTGTTCAATCTTGTCCATAAAGAATTCACACTTTTTGTTCCATGGCTTAAATCCATCGTCCTGAATTCTTTTAAAAACTTCCAAAACATTTTTTCATGTTCCTTAAGCTTTTTCACTTTTCAGCAGAATATCATTGTGATGTGCGACTGCGAATTCGAAACCACTTAGCATCGTGTCTATGACTTGCTAGAAGATAGCTGAATAAACTTTAATACCAAATACCAAATGAATAAATTGATATCTTTTGTGTGTAATAATCTTCAAATTTTTCGCAACAGTCATTGACTTGAATTTGAATTTATGCGTTGCCAAAGTCTATTTTGGAAAATACTTACCTTCGCTAAACTGCGCAAAATCTCTCCGGCCCAAGAATTGGGTAGTGATAATCTTTGAGGCATCATTTAAGCCCGTAGAAACATCTGCGCAGAATCGTATCACTGTCATTTTTTTAAAAATATACACTGTCGGAGGAACCCAGTGGCATTGCTTGACTTTGAATAAAACATTGCTTTGTTTTTAATCTATAATCTGAAATCTATATATTTATATTTTTGATCGACTTAAAGGGTACAGTTCATTACTTTGTGAAACTGGCTGTACGCTTTGTTTAGTTCGAATTTCGCTTTTAACATGTCACAATTAGCAAGCCTACCAGAAAATATCTCTGGGGATTTATTTTTAATTTTTTGTTGAGAGATTCTGTCTCGTTGGTAAACGTATTTTTAAACAGAATGAACTGACTGGGCACTTCCAAAACTTGAATTCTTTCTATTCAATCTGTACGTAAAATGTTATTCGTTTTTTTTTTCATTAAGAATACTTTAATTCAACATTTTTTTGCCTAACGTTACATTCACAATTAAATTTTCTCACCTGAGACAGTATGAGCTATTCTTTTTCAAACCATTATTGTTGGTCTTTCTATTTTCCTCCGTGTATAAACATTTATTATGATTGAATAAGAATTACTGTCATAATGTAATGTTTTGTTCAGGAATTTCAACTCTACAAATTTTAACTTATTCTGACTTGAAGTTTCATCAGAATTATTTGTTCAAAGTAATTCTTAACCTGTTTTTTAATATTTGTTCTACAGTGAGATCTTTTGAGTCTTTTTTATGCCCAAAACGAAAAGATTCCTTGTTTTTACATAGATGAACATTATAGCAATGCATTTCTGTAAAAGCATAGCAAGGGTTTGGTGCAATATCTTTTTACTTCACAGTTTTATTTTTAGTGCGCAATATGTTTAGCGTTCTGTACAAAAACCTCGCAGAAAATTTTCAGAGACGTACAAACGTACCTCTCTGAAAATTTTCTGCGGGGTTTTTCAGAGGCAAGTTATGTTCGTTTTTGTGTTTATTTAGAACCCTCGTCTGATTTCCGCGTCTTCAGCTGACACTAAACCTTGCGCAAATATTAGGCATTTAAAATTGTCTCGTCTTTATTTCTACCTATTTCAGTACCTCACACAATGATTATTCACAATAGTCACAAACGTAGTGAAGTCTTCTTGGTCATTTTTCCGTAGATTTATTCATTTCCATTTTTTATGGGTAATGACGTTTTTGTTTTGAAAGTAACAAATAGGTTTCCTTAAATTTTAAGTCACTTGGCTTTTTGATAGAATATAATTCATGAACTCCTTATGTTCAACATCGCCTAATTATTATAATATTAGTCTAACCGTTTTCTGGTCGGAATAATTGACGCAGTCCTTCTTGCAAATGTCTTCGTATCTGCGGAAATAAGATGCAACAGGTACGTCTTCCTGATGCCTGTAGTTTAACTACTATAATCTCTTATCGTTATCTCGATAACCTCCAAAGAATAAAATTCGAATCCTCATAGAATAATAGTATATCAACAAATACACGACTAATCATCTGCGCGAAAGAAATGCACTGCTAGTGAACTGCGAGGCATTAAAACACTCCTCTCTACTCTAATAACATGTCTACGTATTTAAAAGAATGAGAACATTCCTTTCCTGATTGATCACTCTGGAAAAATGGGAGATTTTGAAAAACAGTAGCTACTCTGACATGTACGCATCGCTCATTCACTAATGAATTAGAGCACTCTGGCTATTGGGCGTGTATAATGACAATATACATGCTAAAATGTCTGCTTTCTCACGCCACTTTGGTCTGGTTTCAACCCTGGGTTAAAAGCAACCGGAGTCTAACCGTACTGATGAGCTGTGATACAGTGAAACAGATCTGTCCGCGGATGACTATATATACAGCCTCGATTTGAATTCATTTATACTGTTGGTAAGTCGTGGTCTAGATATCTAAGGCTCGATAGGTCGATTGGCGATTTTCCTTATGTGGATAAGGGTCGCAGGATCGAATCCTGCCGAATGACATATTTTCATAACAAAATTACAACGTAAATAATCAAGCCGGTAGAAATTATTATATAATACTGTTTGATTATAAAGATCTACTGAAATACGAGTATCGATCAAAAATAATGTTCAAACAAATACTTTTAAATTGTTGTTTTTTAATCTTCGTTAATTGTCATTTCGTTAATTTTGTTAATTGTTTTAACATGTTTACCTTTGTGGACATTACGATACATTTCAGTGTAGATAAGGTTATTTGCGTGAATCGAAAAGTCTGCTATATAGGCTTGATTTGACTTCGTTTAGACTGTTGGCTATATATATATATATATATATATATCGCCCGGTTCACACTCCACCCATGTCTATTGAACAGGTTAAGAGGCTCATCCCTTGTTCCCTGTTTAGGATATGGTTTCCGGCTTTCTCTTTTCCGATCTTTTCACTATTACGTAGCCCCCTGCACATCAGTGGCGTTACCGCCTTCCTCGGGGTGATACGATTAAAAATTATATATATATATATATATATATATGAATATGACCAACAGTTTCCTTTTGAGGAACTCAATATAAAACCGCAAATTTATTCGCCTGAAGAGAGTCAACTGTAGATTCGAGACACTTGTAGCGTCACAAATACCATTATGGACACTGAATGTGTCATAACATGTATAATTACAATATCAATAAATATACACTTTAAAGAAAAAATGTTCACGGCTTGGAACAACCCTATTTCTTTGTCCTATATATATAGGTCAGACATTATATTTTGCAACAGAACCGGTAATACTGAGAATTATTATTTGGCTTTTATCGAGGATCAGTGATTACGATTACTTGGCAGAAATTACCAATATAAAATGTCCATTGAATTACACCTCTCTTTAGAAAAAAATCTGTGACTCGCTTTTGTTCCTATAATTACTTAAATACCTGTTTAATTTTCACGGAGTTCTGCGACACGACGCAGATGTAAACAAACACCCACGTGTATCAAATTAATTCAATATTTACATGTGTTATTCTATTACCCGAAACAAAAGAAGAATTAATTTAATCTATCAAGAAACATATAAGAATATTACTACAGATTTTTTTGCTGACTTAATGTAAACATATATATTCGTTGGGCAATCATGTCAATGTTAACATTTCAACTAGTTAAAATCAATAAAAATCGAATATGCAGGCCACCTAATCTTGCATGAAAAAATAATTTGATTAGTTAAATTTAATAACATTTTCCTACTTACTGCATCCAGGACATACATTGCTCTTAAATAAATTTATTCCATCGCAAGTTAGAAACAAATGTGTTTTAATTTAATCACATCCAGTTGCACATGAGAAATATCATGCAAATGTCACAAGTTTGTAAATGAATTTTTATGTTAAAGCCATTTTAAAATTTTCCGAGATTCTAAATTTATTTTAAATTAGATGAATTTATGTATTTAAAAATTAAATGAAATATATCCCTCAGTTGTAAATTAGTTAAAACATTTTAAATAAATAAAATGTTACATGGTTATGAACAATTTCAATTGATAATTATAGACACGTAAGATATCTTATGATTTATCTGCAACCTTATATGTCCTGACTGGAACCTGGGATTCAGTCAATATCCCACCGCCGTGATTATAAATACAATCCGTTAACAGCATTGTTTTATTTTAAAAAAAAAGTATACCAGTTGATAACCACGGCTATAGAACCTAATCTGTCCTGCTACTCAATTCTTTAATTGAATTCTTATACGTCATATACGCTTAGGCTATCAAGACTCTTTCGATCCATGACTGAATAGGCAGAAGATTTTTCCGCAGTAGGTTGCCATTTCTTTCCACGGTAGACTGGTTTCCATGCATGGTTATAAAAACCAACTATCCTGCTATTCAATTCTTTTTTCCAGATCAGTCAGTTAAATGCCATACGTAATACACGCTTAGGCGCGTATCACGTAGACCGGTTGCCGACCAAGGCTATAAAACAGAAACTGTCCTGCTATTCCACCAATTGCTTGAGGGTGTACAGATCAATGAATACAGTTTCAAGGGTATTTGTGCATAAATAAATGAAACGAATTCGATTATATATTGCTGTAGCTACCGCTCCTTTAAACAATTTTCCTTACAGATGTCTGACAAGTTATTTTGATTCAATTACTTTTTTCTGGTCAAAAAGTGCTTCAAAGTTGTACAAATGTTTCATATATCCGTACGTTTCTCGGCAATTATATCGCGCCAGTGTAATGGATATATTTTATTTTATTTTAATTATTAACTGAATGTGTAGAACACTTGTCGTCTATTGAATTTCCTAGTTCAGGTGTTCCCAAATTTTTAGAATCATACATCATTATTCATGACCACGGCTTATGGCGACCGACTCAAAATTACTGGGCAAAAACATATAAAGTAATAAAAAATATTTATATAAATAGGTGAAAATTGATTTAGATGACGAATTATTAAATTGAGAGCATGACCAACACTAGTTCGTTAAGCACGTCCAATGAAAATGCAGCTTTGCATTGAAAGCTTAAGTATGGCGTTTAATCGAAGCTAATTATAGTATAACCTTTAAAGCTCTCTTAATATTCCTCTCTTAATATTCCTTAATATTGCAACCCACAAATGGTGTCTGACCAATATTTTGTAAAACTTTGCACTAAATTTTTATTCCAAAAATTAAAGTTGTAAATTATAACTACTCATCCCCGAAGTTCTGCCTGGAATTAAATAATGTTCTTTTTCTGTTGAATTTTTGCATTTGTATTCTCTTTCTTCTGGGCATCAATTGCTCGTGGTTTATTGATGGAGATATGTTCCTTTAATATTAAAAAAAAAGTTTGGTGCAGTTAAATCATTTGTTCATGAAGCTTAGCAAATCTTACAATCAGGCGAGTTGGTTCAACTTCCAAAATATAGCTAAGCTTGAATCACACACCTGAAGTCAGAGTAAAAAGCATTATAAATATGTTCCCTTGATGATGTCAGAATGTTATACTTCTTATGACTATATATTTTGATAGTTATAGCACAAATTTTCCTTCGTCATTTTCTAAATTACCTGGTGAGTTTCATTGAGTTATGTGATAACAAGTTTGTAATTCATGAAACATAAGATATCATTTAATCGAAAATAAAGGCAATATAGTAAAATCAGTCAGTTAAGTACCGTACATAATACACATTTTGGTGATTATTTTTTATTAATAACTGACTAAATAGATTTTCCTTCAGTAAGATAACGTTTCTTTCTTCGATAGTCAGGTTGCTATGTACGCCAGTCTGTCTTACTATTCAACCCATAGCCGGGGACATAAGAGATATAACCGTACTTTTTTCCAAGAGTATTAATGCGTAAGATAATGTAAAGAACTTGTCTAAAATTCGAATTCGGCTCTCTGCCAAGCTTTTATAAACTACAGCCCTCGTCCTTGTTACCTTATCCTTAAATATCAAAATATTCTCAAATCAATTTAAGACTAATTCAAGATTCAAATCTATGTTTAAAATCATTGCTTTGTTACTTTTTGTCGACTCTGTAGAATGAATAAATGATATTAAAAAAAAGTGAAATTCTTGAAATGGAGATGTATTTCTGGTTAGATAGTGACATTTCTTCACTAAAATACTTTATTTTATCAGCAAGCTAATGTATTATTCAATAGAGATAATGGTTTAGGGCTTTGTTAATAAATTCCCGTGTGTTTTCCTTCACACCCTTGTGTATTGAACCGTTCTGTCCTCGTTGATCCTAGAGAAATATATTAGGCTCTATATACAGTTGTGTCAACCAGGGAGAAGAGTGTGATGTGTGATTTTATCTCTTTCTTCCGACCTGCATTATGACCAGCAATAAGGTCTGTGAAGTGTGATCTTTAAAGCACCTACTTGCTTGACTGAAAGAAGATAAAACATAAAAAAAGTAAATAAACTCCTCAGAAAAGAAGGGAAAATAAAAAGAACTCAAAAGACTTGCGCTCACATCCTTATAGCAGTGACTCATAAAATTGAGTTAGTTGGTCCAGCTAAGATATACAGGGCCTGTAATTGTTCTCTTGTTGACAAAATATAAAAGTTGGTCAGTTTATGTGACATAAGAAGCAGTACAATTTGTCCCATGTCTCAAATAACTAACCGCACAAATGATGCAATTGAATACGTGAAGGAACAATTTAATATATTACAAAACTCCTTCAAGTCTTTCTTGCCATATAGTTCATTTTCCTTGATTTTGAGGTACACCCACTCGAACCAGAATAGAGACGTAAAATGGGATTTCTTTGTTTAATAGGTGAGAATCATATAACTCAAATAAACGTAAACAGATATATATATATATATATATATATATATATATATGAGAAAAGATTTCTGATGTATTACAATTCCAATGGGCAATACATATTTCACCGCATAATGATGCTTGTGTTGCGGCTCATCAAGCCCAAATGGTACAACCGTTGATCTTCAAAATATTCCAAAAAACATTTTCTACACAGACGCTCAGATGTCCATATAATAGACATTTGTAACGGTTATTTAACAAAAAATACTCTCTCATTTAAAAAGAACCCCAAAGAATAGAAAAAGCAAGGTTAAAAAAGTAGAGGATTAGTTAATGGAAAGAAGAGAAAAAAATAGAAAAAAGAAAAAAGAGAAAAAGAAAGGACAAAGAAATACAATAAAAAAAGAAAATAAACAGTATCCAGAGAAAAAATGTTATCTTAATGTATCGAAATAGCGTCTCTAACGACTCGTCTGCTTTCTTAGAAAAACATGACATGGAAAATTTAACTTTTAAATTTAGTTTCAAATATAATTATTTACGGTTCAAAGATTAAATGTACAACATAATTTTAACACAATTTGAAAAAATATCTACTATTATTATTATTTAAAAATTCAGTTTAAATAATTAAAATTATAAAAAAATAAAAATTATAATTAAGTATAGAAAAAGGAAAAGTTATAAAAATAAACCTAAAAAAGAGAGACAAATAAAAAAAGAAAGAAAAAGAAAGTGAGAAAATATTATAGATAGAAAAGAATTTAAAATATTGGAATTCTAATATATCTGAAAACTTTTCGAAATTATATTACTCTGTTCAATTAAATAAATGAATTTAACAGTAAGTTCTTTTGAGTCCGTTTCTATCGGAATTTACCTGGATAGTATACCAAGTGTGCTACATTATATATATATATATATATATATATATATATATATATATGTATATATATCACGTATAAGTCGTCTCTTGGTGTTGTTTTTCTCTTCCAATCGCAGTTTCCTTTATGTTTTTTTTACTGAGGAATCCATATTGTTTTTTTCGCATTCATGATAAGACTGACATTTGAAAGGCTGACATCAACAATATCCGCGATCTCTCTGTAAGACAAAACAGTGTATTAGTGCAGCATTACAATAATTTACTGCTTCTTTGGAGTAACATCCATCGAAAACAATGACTATGGGACAACTAATCGACAGCTGAGGCAATAGAATCTGGGCATGAAAACATCTGATGAAATCTCGGATGATTTCAAGGTAAATCTAATCAAATTTTATCATACTGCCGGAAAATATATTCATATTACTGCACATCACTGCATTCGACCTAATCTGAGAAAAAATACAGAAATCAATTACATCTTCTCACTCCAGTGGGTCTAAAATTGACCATATGGGGGAAAAAGGAAACTAAAGCCGTTGTTTCAATTAGGTAAAGGTAAAACGTTATAGAGTAAGTGTCAGCAACTTACGGCACGAGTGCCACACATAGCACGCCAGGCAATTTTCAATGACACGCAAATTGTGTAAAACTGTGTGGCCGATATTGAGTAATTGGCTAACACCATGCAAGAACAAGTCTCCTACTAATATTAGAATATTTTTTTTTAATTTCAAAAAGAGTATATTTCTATTAATGCACTATATCAAAAACAGTATATTTCTATTATGCGTTTTATTGCATATTATATATTGTAGAACAGGTATATTGATCTAGACTAGTATAACGATAGATATACCGTTGGCACACTGAGTGATTTAAATCCCTATGTCTGCACATAGTCAGCAAAAGTTTGCCAACCCATGGTAGAAAGTAAGAATCACCACCTCAAACGAGATGATAACGCCAGCAAGGCGTCACCGGAAGTGAAAGAGATGAAAAGACTTAAGAAGGAATCACGGACAAAATCCTGAACAGAAAACAAGTAGTGATCCTCTAGTTTTGTGCAAAAGAAAAGAGGGAAGTGGAAATCAGACGATAGGCGAATGTAGCTATTGCTATTGAGAAAAAGCTAAAGGAACCGTATTTAAAACATCGGAGTTTAAGGAATAGACATTAGAAATATAGATTTAAAGTAAATTTTACAAGTAGTATGAGACCTAATCCTAAACAGAAATTAGAGATATAATTCTAATTCTATTAAAAAAACAATGGATGAGTGTGAACTAGACGATGTTTCAACTTATGACGTCAAATTAAGTAAAATAGATATTTGTGCTTTTGATATTTTTTCTGCTTTTTTAATAATTGAAATATATTTTTAAAAAATATAATTTGTTATTTGATAGAATTACACATCAACGCATTTTCATAACTACACATTCAAAGTTTAAATGTTTCTCCTCTTGGTGTTCTTATTGTATATTACGGTATAATTATCATTGTAAACAGTCCATAAATATTGAATTAGCTTTTAGACTCTAAAATAAAAGCCAACTGGTGAGTCTTCGTATAATGATTATTAATATTACGAACCACCGTAGCTTGAAAAGTTATATGCAATTCCTGTAATTTGCTATGCTAATGTTACACGCAGCGATGATCATCTGGATACAAACGTTGGCGTATTAGCGTCATTTCGTAGCAGAAAGCCGTCGAAAGACTTTGATGTCGGCACTCAATTTACCTCAAAGTAATATGTACAGATATCCAGCCAGAACGCCCTGGTTGCTCTCGCTTCTAAGCTAATATTGTTAAAAGGGTGAATCCAACAGATATCTAAGAAAGAAAATTAAATGTACTTTTGGTTTCAGATCAGAAGTAATGGTCGTCTGTATCTCTAATGCGTATCATATGATTCCCTCTAATTTTAAAACATTTCACTTGAGGAAATAGAGCCATTTTGAACAAGAATATTCCTCAAATATCATTCGAAATGTTTTGGGCGCTGAACATCTTTGGCATTGATAAAGAATAAAACCATAATTTATATTTAAAAAATGTTATTAGAAATAACCACCAAGATACAAAGGATAATTGAACGATGTTGCAGCATAAACACTTAGATTTAGACGCCGTAGTTTTCGTTTACATCTGCCTTGTCCCTTCAGGTCGTAGGCAATCACGGACTTCCACTTGGCCCTGTCTCTTGTGTCTTTTAATATATTTCCTCTTGGCATTTCTCCAGAAACCTGCACCGCTATCCATTTATCATGTATGTCTCGCGCTGTTTTCTTTCTTTCTATCCGTTGTGTTAGTATTACATTTTCCTGGTTCTCTTTTCCTCATTACGTGTGCCAGGAACCTAATGTATCTATTTCTGAGATGTATGAGTTTTCTTCTCCTTTGAATCCTCTCCAGTACTTCATCGATGTTCATGTGCTCAGTCCATGGTATTTTCAGCATCCTTCTGTAAAACCATATTTTTCCTACCTCAAGCCTTAGCATTTATCCTTGATATCCAACATTCATTTTCAGACAGAATGATAGATATCACATGGCAATCCAGCACTATTTTTGTTTTCTCTAATGAAATTTTATTGTCTCTCTGTATTCTGGTTAGCTTTTGACGACTTGAATTAAGCTAAATCTAAGGCAACTCTGCTAGAGAAGTCAGTGTAACATAAACAACGCCAAAAAACAGTGCTTACTGAATATTGTATTAAAAAGGTCCGTCCGTACTAATTTTTATTCATGTAGAGTTTCTCTTCAGAAGGTGGCAGTCATGACTCTCCTCAGCATTCAATATTTGTAGCTCATAGCAATGTCTATATGTAAGTATTTCCCTATCTCCTGATCTGTTATCAATTTACAATAAGAAATTAGGGAACCGAGTTCGAATACTAGTTGAATTCGTTGCATTTATTTACGCGCAATTACCCTTGAGAAATGTAATAATCCGTCTCTTCCCTCTAGCTATGGGTTAATTAAAAGATCAGGTTGAGTATTATAGCTTTGCTTGGCAACCAGTCTACGGCGGAAAATATTGACAACATACTGTGGAAAAACCTTTGCTAGTCAACCATGTCCCATTCGAGACATGATTGCCCAAACATGTAGGAGCTATGGCACATTACTGACTAAATGACTTAGTAAATTATTCGTCTTTTTTATGTCTCTTTTTAATTTAATACATTCTCTGAATTTTAATTTTATCTACCCTCTTTTCTCATTATGCATACCAGTAATATTGTCTCTTTCTGATTCTAAGTGATCAAGTAAATGTTTTGCTTGTACTTGAAACTAATTCATTTAGGTGTCCATGGTAACTATTTTAGTTATAGTGAAATGTATTGTCTTTTTTTAACTAAAACGTTTATATCTGAAGGAAACATTTTTGCATTATCTGTGTTTATGTCTTGCGCTAAAAGCAAACAACGCAAGTACTGGTCAAAATAATGAATAATTCATGAAAAAAAGTTTCCGTTATAATATAACAGGTATTTTTGACTTTTGTGGTTAGTTACATAGAAAACGCAATGTGTCATTAAATGAATAGTTAATTATAACATAAAAAGATAATGAACAAATAAATCACGTTCATCAAAAGAACATTGTTTTATTTTTAAGTGGATTCCATGTTCAAAATCTGATTCAAATTCATCATGTCTGGACGTGAAAACGACTTTAAAAAACAACTCTTTATTGATAAACATTTCCTATTTGTTTCTTATCTTATCATTCTGTCGGATTCGTATTCATATTTATTCTATATCTGATACGAACTCACTTGACTGGACATGGAATCTGTTTGAAAAAGACAACTTTCTATTGATAAACGTCTCCCATTTGTCTGATCATTTTTTTCGGATTTCGATCCATATTTGATCTATAGTTGATCCTAAGTCAAGTTGTCTGAAGATAGAAACTAGCTAAAAAATAGCATTCTATCCGTTTTTTATACTCTCATTCTGTCGGAGTCCGGTTCATATTTGATCTATATTTGAAATTATTACAGTAATCATTCTAAAACTAGTTGTAATCTAAGAAAAAGGTAAAATGCGGCTTAAGATAGAGATTAGTAAGTTATTTGTTATATTTTAGATCTTTTCACTACAAGCAAGGCAATAAAGTCACTAAGACACAGCTGATTATTGAGTGTAAAATATTTTGAGAAAAAACATTATGCAGAAGGAAGAATAAAAGAAGAAACGCCAAGGAAACATAATCTAACGACTAATATTTACTTTTCTAATATCGAACTTGATTAAAAGCATGGACTCGGAAGAGTGTTCTGCCCAGGCGAAATGTATGAGAAGAAAAAATTGCTACCATATAAATTTCGGTAACTACTCACCATTTCAAATTATAAATTGTGACAATTCTAACTCACTTTAGCATTGCGCTTACACTAAAAGCGGTTAGTTAAAATAAATAGAAGTTAAACAATAAAATGATGATGAAAGTATTTATAGAAAAGATACATAAACAACTATGTTCAGTATTTTGAAACCGTGCAGCTGATAGGTGCCAAAAGTTTTATAAAATATTTTATATACACCATTGTTTAATTATTTGAAACAATTCGAATAATATTTTTGTAGGATCATTCGTACTTTCCTTGGCCAAATGTACTTCGTCTATTGATATTGCTTTTTTTTTTTCTTACGACCGGGTTTTTCTTTTACGCTATAGACTGATGAATCCAGTTTGTTTCTCTTTGCTTTGATGACATGAATAGCATTTAAAAGGCTGATACCAAAAATATTCACGAGCTTTCTGTAAGGCTTGCCAGTGTGTTCTTGCAGTGTTATCATTTTCGACGCTTACTTGGAATATCGTCCATTGAAGTTAATTTTAGTAGGACAACTAACCTACAGCCGAGAAAAAATGTTTGGACGTGATAAAATTCTAATGCAATCGTTAATGACGCACTGTTTTTCTATGTTACAATTATTTTCTTCCTTTATATATATATATATATATATATATATATATATATATATATAAATTATGCATTTTAAAATTATTTAATAGAACTACTTTATATATACTGAGCACTTTTTAATAAAATTGCATACATGCTGGTCTTATTAAAGCTTGATCAAGTAAGACCAGATTTGACCAGCTTTGACAAGCAATAACCAGCTTTGACATGTATGATCAGCTGAGACGAGCTTTGTACCCAGTTACCACATAAGCGCCTATTCCATAATCTTTGACTATGGCCTGAGAGTAGGTGCTTAGGTTCCCCACGTTAAAAACTGACCTTGTGTCACAACTCACTCCAGTGGGGGAGTAGGGTAAATATCAAGTAAACTGAAGCAGTTGTTTCAATCCATTTACACAAATGTTGTTACAAATATATATATATATATATCTGTAAATTCAGATAAAACTTAGTGGGAAATAGCCATTTTCAACATGTCATTTAAAGGCATGCATTCTTCGACCACTTCTAAACAGAGAATGAAGAGAATTCTAAGCTCAAAGGTTAGTTTAGGTAAAGGAAGGTGTTGGGATGTATTAGGTTTTTCTTTGGGTTGGGCAGGGGCACGGAGCCTGTAGTAATTCTTTCTAACAGTAGGAGGTATGTGGCCTGACAGTAGGGTTAGCAGGGTAAGTTGTGTGGAGGTAACTGCAAGGTCAACTTAAAAAAAAATAGCATTTTTTTATTGGGACCAAGGAGAAATATTGTCATTTCTATTTCTAATTATTGTAACTTATATTTATTTCTATAGCGACACATATTTATGGTCTCCCATCTTTTGTTAAGGAGAAAATTTTAGTCTTCAAATTTTAAAATTTTAATTTTTTCTGTCAAGGCATATATTACACCTATCAAGTTATTAGGGATCCTAGCCTTGCCTATGAATTCCCATTTTATTTGGGGATCTAAGTTACTTTCTTTTAATTCTCAGTATTTCTTCTTCTTCTATGTGCCCTGTCCCTTCAGGACGTAGGCGATCATGGTTCTCCATGTCTCCCTATCCCTTGTGGCTTTTAGTATGTTTGTTCCTGTTGCTCCCGGCAACCCCCGTTCCGTCAAACACCTGATCAGACTCTGCAAATATGTTATCCGATGTCTTCCTCTGTCTCTCTGCCCTTCTATCTGACCAGTCATTATCAAGTTCTCCAGGCTCTCCTTCCTCATTGCGTATCCCAAGAACTACAGTTGTCTCTTCCTGATGCTCAGTATCAATTTCCTTTTTGTTGCCATTCTTTCCAACACCTCATCGTTGCTTGCTTGCTCAGTCCACGATATCCGTAGTATCCTTTCTGTAGAACCACACTTTGGCCGCTTCCAGTTTTGTCCTCATTTTCGATGACATTGTCCAGCATTCACTGCCCTATTGAAGAACTGACATCACGTAGCTGTCCAGCACTCTTTTCTTTGGTTCTATTGAGATTTTCTTGTGTGTTAGTATTTTGCTCATCTTCTGGAACGCGTCCTTTGCCATGCCAATTCGCCTTCGGATCTACATGTCGCACTTTCCATCTCCTGTTAGAACACTTCCTAGGTACTTAAATATTTGTACTTGCTTGATTCTGATATGTCCCACCTGTATTTGACATTTTGGGTTGTATCTTTTGCTGATGACCATGCACTCAGCTTTATTAAAGTTTATTTGTAGTCCCTTTTTGTCACTCTCCACTGCTACTTTCTGTATGAAGTCTTGTAATTTCTTGGTGTGTCATCTAGGGTCCACAAAATATTTTCGCTGTGTAGGTTGAACAAATCCGGTGAAAAACAAATCCTTGTCTTACGCCTTTTTCTATCTTTGTGTATCTACTGAGATCGTTACCTGTCCGTATGCAGGCCGTTTTCTGCCAGTAGAGATTCTTGATAATTCTTATGTCTTTCCCAAAAATGTCGAGGATGCCGAGCATCTCCATCTGTTCTTTGTGTCGTATCTTGTCGAATGCTTTCAGGTAGTCAATGAAGCATAGGTACAAGTCTTTCTTCATTTGTAATGCCCTTTCAGAGAGCATCCTAATCATGAATATGGTGTTCCTTGTTCCAGTGTCTTTGACGAACCCACACTGGCCTGATTCTGCTTCTCATTCTATTCATCACGATTCTGACAATCAGTTTTGTAAGTATTTCTTAGAAAGCGCAATTTGGTATTTTAAACTAGGGTTGGTGAAAGTGTGCCTGTGGGTATAAAGCCGTTGCTTCCAAATTCCCGTAGAAATTGCGATATAAACATTCCCTCTACCCTGATTTTCCTTTGGGTATATGATGGCTTGATAAATCACATTTTCAGACCTACACTTACCCTTAACCGGACAGTTACTTCTAGATTTAGAGTTACTGGAATATGTTATTATATTTTCCGTATTGGATTCCCTATACTTCTTCAAGATTTGGTTATTATGGGAGTTAATAATGTTATACATGCTATTGGTACACGAGTAACTAATTTTGATGATTTTTTCCAACTGGATATCTTACTTAGGGGGTTATCTCCATGAAAGTGTTTATTAATTAATTTAAGGAAGATCTTACCTCTGTTAATTGTAAATAGTTTACAGTACGGAGGGGTAAACCATATAATTTTCCTTTTCCTTTTTCTACTTTTGGCAATTAACGGCCCCGGAATCTTAGTGGGTGTTAAATACGTCAATTTCTCTTTATATCCGCTATTCTGTACGGTTTTATCTCATAGATTTTATTATTCCTAAAGATTTCTTGGCTAGAGGATAATTGATTAATTCTAATATTCACGGTCTTTGGTATCTGTTTTATAATGGCGCTAGGGTGGTTCGAACTAATATTGATAGAGCTAGGAGTTTCATTGTCTTTATTGTATGGTTTAAAAGAATTATTGTCGAGGTTGAGGGTAATGTCAAGGTAATTTAGTATCTTTAGGTTGGATGCGATTTCTATTTTGAACCCTAGCATGTTTAATGTATTAATTATTTTCTTCTGGATTTTCATAGTCTAGGATCTATTACTATTCGGGATGAATATATGCCCATCATCCCAATATAGGCCTACTTGTTTAGGATTTACAACCATACCCAGCGTGTCTAGAATATAGATGCCTATTAAATCGGCAACTTTAGGCTAAATCATGTGCCTCCAAGGAAACGTCAAACTTACTATTGTGACTTTTCGTCAAGGTAGAATCATTAAGGTTTAAGAGGGATTTTCTCGCTTCTAGCATAATATATATATATATATATATATATATATATATATATATATAGCGTTCTTTCGTCGATGATACGACACGGAGTTCTAAATATATATATATATATATATATTTTGTTTTTAAATATAACAGAAAATTAATGTATACTGTGTTCAATCATGAGCCGTTCTAAGCATCGTATTTCGACTTTAATCTAAGGTTGAAATAAAGAAAAACATTTTGATATTTTTATAAGGCTGGTTCTTAGCTTTCGGCTCACATGAGTCATCTTCAGAATGGTTACAAGAACGTTAACATAAAAATATTCACCATTAATATTTTCCCCGATTGACATAGTGCATTGCTATGTGATGAAAACAGTCACCGAATAGCTTACACAGGTGGTTAATTAGGAATGCTGTTCTATATCGTGGAAGTCCGAAATGAACCATATGTCTAAATGCAATGTAATGTGTTCTGAATAGATTGAAATGTGATTTTACTAAGTGTGGATTTCTTTGATTTAACGTAGAGGAGCTCCAATATCTGAATATTTTACTGGGTGTATGTTTGAGTACTATTGTTTTATCGGCTACAATCGGTCTAATATAACAAATTTCAGTCGATAACACAAAAATACTCAAGCATCCATACAGAATATGTATATATTTATATATGGTTTAAAATTAAGGCTTAAATTGCTCCAATTCAACGATAGACAGTTTCATGTAACACGTAATAACTCTTGTACGATCAGGTCTCGAAAATGACATGACTGACTGGGCATAAGATTTGGTCTCACTATATTGCCATTACTTTCCGCAGTATACTGTTTGCCAGTAAAGGCTACAGAACCCAGCCTGTTCTGCTATTTAAGCCATAGTTGGAGGGAGAAGTGATGGGTTAATATCACTCCAAAACGTACTTGCGCATAAGTGAATGCAAATGTCGACTGGAATTCGAAATCATCTCTCTGATTTCTCGTTCTGAGACGATATACAATGCAATACAACGTACATACGGATAGAGGGATAGGACGTATGTAAATACAAATTTGGTCTATAAGTGACAGTATTTTATACTTAAATGAAATTTTCAGATCATGCAGATTGTGTTTAAGCATTAAACATACTTTGTTTTCGTTCTCATTGTCTACTTTTACACTTGCATTTTATTTTACATTTAATCCAGTTTAATAACTAACCTGAAGTTCAAAAATTGTATCAATCGATTTTAGTTATTTAATTTATCTGATATCATCCAAATATTTTGAGATCATGGATTACGTTCTTTTAGTAACAGAAAAGTTGGCTTACTTTCAGGTAATATCTATGCCAGTAAAAATTCATGACTACCAAAATAAATGTTTTATGATTACTGCTATCATTTAGTTTTGTAGAACTAAAGAGATAACGACGTTAATGAAATTCAGCATTTCCAACACATACTTCATAATTTCCTGCTAAGTTTTATCTATGTGATTAATTTCCTAAATATCTCAATTACAAGAAAAACCGTTGTACACACACACACACACACACACACACACATATATATATATATATATATATATATATATATATATATATATCTTTGATTATCCAGCATTCACTTCCATACAGAAGGTCAAATATCACATAGCAACTCAGCACTCTTTTCTTTGTCTCTAATGAGATTTTTCTGCCTTTCAGTTCTTTGGTTAGCTTCTGAATTGCGTTAGCTTCTGAATAGCCATGTCAATGCGTCTTTGAATTTTCCGGCCTCTGTCTAGTCACTTTTCAGTTATATGATTTTCTTTTTACCGTTTTCTTTTAAATTCTCTAATTTGCAGTTGGCAAATTGGTCTCCTATTTTTGATGATGACCTTAGATTCAGTTTTCTTGAGGTTTACGCTCAGTCCTTTCTTTTATTTTCTTTTGTTAACTTCTGTAGAAGGTCCTTCATTTTTCTTTCTGTGTCTGCTCTCAGCACTGTGTCATTCACGTATCGGATATTGTTGAGATTGTAGCCACCAACCCTGGCAAGGCTTTTACGTCTCTCCTAATTACTTCACTGTACAGGCTGAATAGATCCGGTGAGAAAATACAACCTCGTCTTACGTCCCTTTCTATTTCTGCCTATTTGCTGAGTTTACCTTTTATCCGTATACAAGTGGTTTGCTGCCAATATACATTCTTGATTATCCTAACGACTTCTCCAAAAATGTCAAAGTTGTCAAGCATCTCTATCAAGTACCTGCGTCGTATTTTGTCAGTACTTCTGCGTTTGCATTGCTCGTTCGGATAGCATTCCGAGCATTCTTGCTGTATCTTTAACGAATCCATTTTGTTCCTGTTCTATCTTTGGTCTAATTCTGCTGCTCGCTCTGTTCATCAGAATCAAGATGATGAGTCTGTTATAGAATTAAAAAAATAGAGGTTAGCTTAGAGTAAAATTTTACAGTAACAGATTATATACGAATGGTAGAGAAGTATACAGCTTATAAACTGAAAACACACATGCACCAACATACTCACATATACATAATGAAATCATAAATGAAAAACAATTCAATATACAAGAACAACACAAGTATCAAGCACAAGAACTATGGCCAAAATATCTTAGAGCATGAAAGAATCTTCAATATCAAATAATAATAATAGTAGTAAATACAAACAAGATATATATCTACTAGATTCTGAAGAAACCAAAACAGAAGCCAAGAACCAAATATTGCAAAAAAATGTACAAAAGTAAGTCAAGTATAAAGCTCTTGAACAGGATGAAACAAACCTTTGCTTATTTAATATTCAGCACGTGCAAATAAAGGTACAGTTAATAAAATTAATGCTCATAGATGGTAATTGAGCAAATGTATAAAGTCTGAAACTAGAGACTTTATTCTTGCAGCGCAAGACCAGAGTTTTTTTACAAGAAACTTTCAGGCAAATATCATTAAATAATAATGTGGATCTAAAATGAAGTTTCTGTGACAAATACCAAGAAACAATAGACCGTCTAATCTCAGTATATTCAGTTCATGTACCAAATGAATATAAAAATCGGCCCGAAAGTTTGGAGCAATATGAACAATATGTAAACAGACACCGTTATGTATATCACCCAACACCAGTTACAAAAACAGAAGATCTCACCATTCTATTTGATTACACTATCTACACAGACAGAAAATTTGAGGCAAATAGACCGGACATTATAGTCGAAAATTAAAGAAAAACAAAAAAACTAAATTTAATATGGCATGTTCATGAGACTGTAACATAGCAACAAAGGAATGTGAAAAACTATCAAAATATAAACACATGGAAATTGAAAAAGAAAAAATGTGAAAATTGTAAACAAGAATGGTACCAGTAATTTTAAGTGCACTTGGAATTATAAAAAAAAAACGGAACAAAAAACACATTAAAAGAATTTCTTGAAACCGAAGCTTAAGAGATATAGAAAAAATTGTCGACTTCAGTATAACTCACATATTAAGAAGAACTTTTTCATGGGAAATAGAAAAATATGAAATGTTACAATTAAATAAAGAGTTCTTCTCTCACTGGGTGTCCTATATATTTGGCCTTTTTCCATATCTAAGCTGCACGTAGATTATTACAAATTCATAAATCTGACTACCACATTTAACAAAAATACTATTGCTACAACTCTCTGATAACACTAATACTACTATTTGTACTATTACTAATAATTTTATATTATTATTTCAAATTAATATTACTGCCAAACAATTTGATGTACACAAGCCCTGTACTCATATGTAGCTACGTAGTGAAGAGTTAAAATCTGACTTCAAATGTTTTGTTCTTGCTGAAAATTGATTGCTATCCAGAAAATAACAAGCAGACATACTGAAAAACACCATACGATAGTTTTATTTATGTAAAATTCGGGTGATCTTAGAGTGGAAAATATCATGAAGCCGTTTTGAGCCGTTGATTTGTGATTGGGAACTGTAATACAATGTGCAAGTAACAGTAAATAACAACAACAACAATAACAACAACAATAATAATATATAAATAATAATAATTATAATAATTTAACATTAATAAAAGCTTAACAATAACAAGCATTCTGTCGAAATATTGTTAAATATTGTGAGGCATTATCATTCATATTCTTAATTCGTGCTATTTTCTAAGTAGTGTAATAATAATAATAATGACAATAATAATAATTGTTATTATTATTATTATTATTATTATTATTATTATTATTATTTCATGCAGACATCAGTTAAACATTATTTAAAATTATTTAAAACCATTATTATGAGAGTCTTCAGAAATTTCCTAAAGGCAAGAACAATCGATATTTGTTTTTATTTACTGATCATTCGCATTAATAAACAAATGAAGTTGCATTAGCGAAGCAGTTCTTGATTCATGCAATTTTCCCGCTTTGTATATTGTGGAATACTAATCAAAACTTAGCAGATTTCTGGCCTTTCACTAAAAACGCTAGTCACAAAATTAATACTCATTCCTGCACCGAAAGCAAACTTCAAAATGGAGAGTTTCCTTCGATATTCAGAAGGTTTAATTTAAAAATGAGTTTTTCAAATAGAACAAAAATAACAACAGCAAAAGGTAACAACTTAAGAACATACTAATCAGTGGGTTTAAACCTCTAAATTATTGCTGATTGAAAAGTATCTCTAATAATAACTGCTGCATCAGGGCAGAAAGAAAAAAACTAAAGGTTTTCATCTCATGAATAATTTATAGGTTTTTACAGTCAACATTTTTTCTGTTTAAATACGTGTTGGTTTTATGTAAAGAATCTCCGGCATTAAGAGAGGTAGCGACGTGTTCAAAGAAAAAGTAAAATAAAACATTGGCGTCTTCTTCACTTTGACTAGAAAATTTAGGGAATCAATATTCAAGCAATAGCCGGAAGACCTAAACCAGAAATTCTTCTCAGAGGCAATGTTTGAAACAAAGAAAAGAGTACAGAAATGTTTTGTTATATAGGTCTTTCAACATGGCATTGAATGCAATGCAATCCTTGCACAAATGAAAAAAGCCCTTGAGAAAACAGAATTGTGATTTTACTGAAGGATGCTGAAAAAACAATAAACGGAGCATGTAAACAAGGAGAAATATTTAAGAAAAATTGAAACAAAGCTAGTACTTATAATCAGAATCAAAAACGGCAGAAAGTGAGCTTGAAGACTTTCAAATAAAAAAGATATATTGACGGAGTTAGGACAGATAATTGCAACGCGACATGTAACTATTGTGTTTATACAAACAGATTGCAGAAAAAGTATTTATAGCAAGAGCATTATTTTTAAGGCCTACAAAGGAATGGGAAGTTGTGGAGCGCCCTGAAAAATGATGGCACATAAAAGAAGTAGTCGAAAGAGGAGAAGCACGTAAAAGTTAATCCCATCTTTAGGGAGGATTCAAATATATCAGCATTTTTACCGTACGAAAAATATTAAAACTATTTCAGATTATATTTAGACATTAACAATTATCATATTGCTTTTGGCTACGTTGTGGTTTGATTTATTTTGTTTTACGACATATTAACCTCAACACTTATTTAATGCCTACATGTTTTTAGGATAGGCTTGTATGAATAGAACACCTATTCTTTGTAAGAAATCAGTTTGTAGATCAGATTTCATTGGCGTGTTTTTTTATAAAGATTTTGGCGAGAGTCAAATGTATTGATGGTAATATTTTTGACCAAAAATGTGTTGGTGGTTATATGTTTTATTAAAATATTATATTGATAGTAATATATTTTTCAGGAACGTAGTGCTGGTAATTTTTTTGCATTGAAATAAAATTCGTTCTACACATTTTAAGTTTTTTTCCAGGAGAGACATTTATTAATTTCCAAAGTAAACAAATTCCCATCTAATTCAAAATAGTAACTTTTGACTTCTATGCGCTTATTGTAGCAATCCAGCCACTCCCTAAAGACTCCAAGTAATTCATTCATATAGAAACTGCTCAGAACCCTTGTCACATCCTCTTATATTTTCAATGTCTCCAAAGCCATGGCACTCGAGATTCTTCTTCATTTTGAGGAACAGCTATAAGTCACAGAAAGCAATGTCTGAACTATAGAGAGGGTGTGGTACATTTTTGATGACCATCGACTATGTCATTGATGTAAGCATCTCGTCTTTATTTTTGTTGATCACAGAGCACGCCGGGAATAAACTCGCTACAAACTTTGCGCATGTGCAGATCTTCATGAAAAGTTGTGTTACCACACCATCTCCAAATTGCATGCTTATTATCTTCAGGAACACTTGACAATATTTATCCAGAAAATTGCGATTTTCTCAACCAGCTGCTATGTTCTGATGCCCAAACCCACATTGTCTCCATCCCACATCACTAATCGTCTCTCACATCTTCTCCACCATCCTTGAAACTTTTGTGTGGCGGAAATCAGATGTTCTGTCCATACAAGGTAATCTATGAGTAGTCTGGAACATTTCATAAATTTCTGTAGCACTTCTTTCCAGTTTAGCAAAAAACCTTTATTGCATAGCCAGTTTCCAGATGTCCTTTTTATGTTTAAACTAGAATAATTTTGGAAAATTAAAAATAACTCCTCGGAAAATGTTTCAAACATTCTTGAATTCACCTCGTATAGTAGAATATGTCAGATATTCGAAGTGCGAGGCAGTGAATGTTTAAACCTAGGATTTTCTTTCACTAGATGAACAGCTTTCAAAGGGCTTCTGTGCTCACTCTGTCTGATGCAACTAGTTATGAGGCGATAGTTTCCGCTTTCAGCAATGTTTTGCTTTGGAACTAGACTATTTATGACATATGTCGTAGTAGCATTTTATAAAAAAAATAGGATATTGTTTGAACTATCGATCACTGTATGACGGCTTTTAAGTATTGCATTAATAATAATTAAAAACTTTTGTTAAACTTTAGAATTCAAGGATATTTTATTTTCAGTGTAGATTGAATGGGTAATGAATGATAGATTTGGGTAAAATGGATATCGACTCGGAGAGCTGAATTGGAGAGCAGATTTCGAATTCCAGTTGAATATTTTGCAGTTAGTTACGCGCAAACACCCTGGGAAATGATAGCCATACATCTTTTCTCACTCAGTCAATGGGTTGAATAACAGGACAGGTTAGATTCTATTGCCTTGGTTGGCAAACTAACGCGGAAAATTGAAAAAGACATGATCGCCTGAACGTGTGTGCATCCTATGGCAATTAACTGAATCAAACGGATTAAATGCCATTTACCTGGCTTTGATTTGAAAAAAAATAATTTGATTTCAGTGAACATTGAAATAGTTTTCTTCTATGTTAATTGCCTCTTCAGGATGCGGATAATATTCACACTATACAATATTCTGTACTTTGTGATATTTTACTATACAACATAATCCCTCTTCTGTCATCTATTTATACAAGATCGTTAGGTAGGTTACAACCTGCTTTCTTCTGTCACTTTTATCTTCAATATGACCTGTGTGTGTCAAACATTCTCAGTCTTCTTTCTTCAGTATGCCTACTAGAATTTTTAAATTCAGGTGAATTTCAGAGTAAAGTTTGCTCTAAACAATTTGCACAATGGCTTTTCCCGGAGTTACTGGAGAATGATAAGAAAAATAAAATTGATCGAGTTAAGAGATTACTATTTAATTAATGTAACGACTGTAAATTTCCATAAATTTGATAAAGTTGATACTTTCTTCTTTAAGTCATCTTTTACTTGAATGGTCAGTTAATTTCCTTTTAATATCTTTTACACCAACAAGTATAAAAGAGGACACATAAATTCATAAATTCTTGGATATATGTTTAAAACCAAGGAATGTTATTCCAGAAAAAAACACAAGGATTTTTACGTGACTCAAAAGTAAATATTGGTAGATTCAATTGCTACTCGTCATATTAGAAAACCTCATAATCTAGTATCATTGATACGGTTTTAGTCACAGAATCTCATGAGCATTAATACTAGTAGTTGATTGTTTGTATACGCCTGTGTCTCTTGAGGGTGTGTAAAATATTTATCTAGAAAGAACAATATGATACAAGAAAGATATTTCTTAGAAATTTCAGCATTTCTTCAAAATAAAAATTATCGAAAAGATAAGTAGTCCAAAAAACATTTATAATATTGATACAGATAATAATCGAGAAATACATACACCGTTGTGATAATTAATTGAAGCAACTACTTTAGTTTACTTCCTTTCAACATACAGTCAGTTATAGATACACTGTAGTGAGAGGGTGGAATCGATTCCTGTTTTTCTTCAGTTTAGCTCATTTGAAGTGATGTTCAGTAATATGAATCCATTTTCGAGAGGTATGATGATACTTGAAAAGATTACGTACAGTTTGTCAGGAAAGACCTGATCAATTTACATGCGGTACAGAGACATTTATTTTTTTAAATCATATTTTTCATCTGTTTTTGTTAAGAGATATCTAATAACTTAACTCATCTATTCTTCGGCCTAATTTGGATTACAGTTAGTATTGAAAAAGTTTGTGCAATAGACTTATTGATTGACAACAGATGATACAGCTAAAGATTTGATAAATTCTCAAAAGGGGGTTATCGTTAAAGATTGCCTAACATTATACATGATTATATTTTCCAATTTTTGTAGAATTTTATTATTATTATTATTATTATTATTATTATTAAATATGTGATAAACTATTTAGGAACAGAAATTTCTACGTCTCGAAGTAAGATATTAAAATAATTCATATAAAATCGAAGTAATCATCTAGCAGATATAGAAATTTAAATAGTTTGGAAGTTTTCTAACAGAAGAAGGAAAGTGCAACACTCAAATCTAAAGGCAAACTGGTATGACCAAGGATACATTCTATATGATGAGCAGAGTATTGAAAGACCAGCACATTTTGCTAGACGCAAAGAAGAGAATATTGGATTGCTATGCGATGTAGGTTCTTCAATATGGCATTGAATGCTTGACAATTTCCTCAAAGATAAAGAAGAGATTTAAAGTAACCATAATGTGGTTCGACATAAGGATGTTAAGTATACCATGGACTGAACTTGAAAGAAAGGATGAGGTTGTCGAGAAAGTGGAAACTAAAAGAAAACTAATTCTTAACATCAGAAAAAGACAGCTGATGCTTTTTTTTTTCATTTCGCCCCGAGCAAGGTGGAAACGCCACTGATGTGCAGGGGTTTACATAAATGTAAAAAGATTAATTACAAAAGAGTGAGGAGTACAAACTAGTTAGAAAGGAACAATAGAAAGCTGAGAAAGAAGGAGTGATGACAGATACATAGGTGGAGAGAAAGGGAAGGTTATACAGGGGAAGGGAGAGAGCTAGAGTTCCTAGGATATGTAATAAGGAAGGACGGCTTGAACAATCTAATAAGCACAGGTCAAATAGATGTAAAACGTGACAGAGGCTTGATTGAGTAAATGGTATAACGCGGTTTCGGAGTAGTAACAGAAGAAAACGTGGCAAATGCCACTGGGTTAGGGATGTGGTTGTCTATGATTACCTACTTTCTGAAGGGATATAGCACATAGAAAAAAATCTACAATGTTTTGACGAGTCATTGAAATCCAGATGAGAATTCGAAACATTTGTTCTGTAGTGTATAACCTGCACAAATATATTTAGATATATAATGCACTCATGATTTATTTGACATGTTTATTTACATCAGCATATATGTGAGTTTTTACACAAGAATGCTTATTTAGACAAGATACGTGTGAAAATTGTAACTATTTGCACGAAAATATATCAAGAGAAACATAAAGCGTATATCCACGTAACGAGATACTCAAAATGTACATATAACAGATAATCCAAAATCGACACAGAAGGTCAATGTCATTGTTATCGACAATAATACGAAAACACGTGAATCTTAAATCATTTAATAACCAACTCACGAAGCTTAACGGGTCGAATAATTTAGCCTCTGGCTTTGCAGTCGTGAATATTTGACGAGTTCTTTGCGATAAGGCTTCTGAGCTCTTTGTTACTTTGTAAGTAAAATTTGAAACATACTTCAGAAACAACTGATGCAGATTCAAAAGACATCACAAATATAGTATAGAATAAGATATAAAGGAAAATTTTGTATTGATACGAATTCTAGAAAAACAATATTGATATTTTACTATTTAAAAGAATGTATTGTAGAATGTGATCTGGCAAGACGGCTGCTATTTTTATTAAATTTATTTTTCTTGCCTGGCTAAATTTGATAGAAAATATTATTGCTTTCTTACCCCAACTATCGCTAAGCTTCATTCTCTTTTATAGAAAATACACACCAAATGCTAACAGATAATTTTGTATTTGCCAACGACAGAAATAAAATAACCGTACAAAAAGTTGAAAAATATAAAAACTTTTGCATAATATGTGGTTGCTAATGTATATGTGTTACCTAAGAAATTAAATATACAAAACATAAAAAATATTCTCCTGGGGTCCTTGACAAAATACAACGGAGAACCTGTAATGTGATCGATGCCGACTTGGCAGCCCAGCTGCAGTCACTCGCATACCGGCGTGATGTGGCTTCCCTCTGCCTCTTCTGCTCCGATGAACTTAGTTCACCGGTGCCCCCTAGGTATGAATTTGAAAAAGATACTAGATTAGCAACAAGGTCCCACACTTTTACAGTGAAACAGATTAAATGTAACCGCAATTTCTACTCTAAAAGCCTCTTTTCTCGTACTTCCCGCCTGTGGAATTTCCTTCCATATATATGCTTCCCCGAGAGCTACAATCTCCAGGAATTCAAATGTAAGGTCAATAGACATCTATCACACTAACTCGCATCCATTCCCTTCAAACACTCTACCCATCTACCCAATCCCCATCCTCGGTATCCTCATCCATCTACCACCCTCCTTCCGACATTTCCTATAACTAACCACACTTTCTCATCAATTTCCCCTAAGTAACCCCTTGCGCAATACTGGCAGTAGAATGCCTTGCTTGAGGTGAAAATATTAAAAACAAATTTTGACATAATATATACATACATACATATGTTTCTAAATCCCTTAACAAATTAATTACACCCTACCTTCCCCCACATATGGCATTACCTTCACAAATGAGCTAACACAAATCCTCTATTCTGTAAAATTAAACAACTAAATAATTGCATCTTTGAATATACAAAACATATTCACTAATGTTCCCGTTCGTGAAACGATTGACATCATTATTAATAATGTATACAAACATACTACTCTCCCAACAATCAATTTTAAACCCACTATTTTTTTAAAAAAATGTTATTAGCATGCAACACTTAAGTATATTCTCGTTACTGGGTGGGTAATATTTATACTCAAATAGATGACATTGCGATGGGATCTCCTTTAGTCTCACTTTTTTCTAATTATTATATGACACATTTAGAAAATAAAATACTTAATGACAGTAAAAGAACCCTATATATGAAAGAAACATACATGGCATTTCCATCTTAGCTATAAAATATTGATCAAATTAGAAAATATAAAAACAAATTTAAAGTCATTCTGTTCTCAAATATACATTGGAACTTATATTAATAGTGTCATTCTTTGATGTATTTATTCGTTTCCGCACACACAGATTTGCTACTTTTCTCTATAGGAAACCATCCAGCGGAAACTTGTGTTTTCTTAATTATAATAGCGAATGTCCGCAACGATTTATGTTAGCTGTTATAAAAAACATTAATTCAAGGCACACAAATGATATCTTCTTCCAATTCTGGAAAGAGTTACACAACAGTAAACAAACACTGGTTAACAATGAATGTCCTAACTCCGTCACAACCCAACAAATTACAATGTATCTCAATAATCTTAACAATACCTGTAAATATATTGATAATATTAATAATAATAACGTACGTCAATATAAACATAACACTATTAACTTATACAATTGCAACCAAATGCATAATATTTGCAAAAATGATGAAACAACACTCAGAAACATAATAGTAGAAATGTTAATCCAATTAATAATAATAAGCAAATTAAACTCATCAAATATTACAAAAGAATTAAAAGAATTGACCTTATAGTTTCTAATAAACCTACATCACAACTAAATCCTCTATAGAAAACCAATGTAGTGCATCAATTTGCATGCCCTCTTTCAGAGTTTGTATCTCTGATATTAACAATAAACTCATTACATATATTGGTTTTATTACCACCTCACTTTCTCGTAAAATTACCTGTCACCTTTATTATCTTAGTTGAATTAAATATTCATTTTAGTCTAAAAATATCGCCATGTATGTAATATTAGAAAAATTTTAGTCAATAACACAAAATACTCACACATACACACAGTAAAAATAACTTTCAGATATTGGAGGCCACATACATTAAATCGATGCAACTTGCACTAAAAAAAAAACACCTTTCAATTTTCTTATGCCATATTAAATTTTATTTAGCGATATTATTCTGTTGTTAACATTTCGGTATCACACGTTCTGTAACGTCGTAGTATCGCATTACTAATTTACAATCTGCGTCTCCTTTTTGGTGACTGTTATAACGGCATAACAATGATTTTTGCCAACATAAAAATATCATATATATATAATGGATGCCTTTCTGTTAACGTCCCTACAACGATTCAAAAGAAGGCTCATGTTGAGCGAATACTTAGAACCAGCGTAATAAACATGTTGGACAATTTTTGTCTTTTCCCGCCAGAAATTGAAGCAAAATGTGATGTTTAGAACGTCTCATGATTAAACATAATAAATATTCATTTTCTGTTATATTTAACAATATAAGTTTAAATGGACACATACATATATATGGGTGTGCGTAATAGAGAGAGAGAGAGAGAGAGAGAGAGAGAGTGCAAACACGTGTGCATTCTTACATATGTTTGTGCATAATGACTCACAGTGTAAGACAAAAATTACTTCGATATATATATATATATATATATATATATAACGTTTACGTTCTTAATAAACGGTAAAATCAGTTATTGCAAATCGTCTGAAGACACCACATGGTAAAAATAAACAAACTAGGTATCGTAATAACACTTTTACAAGTGAAAAACATATTCAAAACTTTACAATATAATTCTATTGAGCATTTTTAATACAACTGTGTACTGGTGAAAATGATTATAACCAAAAAGTAGGTAATTAAATAATTAAACACACACACGCACACACATACACACAAATATATATATATATACATATATATACATAAAGAATCTCAAGATAGACAAAACCTACCGCGGTTTCACACAACGGCTCGTTTATATACATAAATATATATACACAAATGAATAAGATTCTGTTATTCGTTTTTCTTAAAGTTTATCTTAGTATAAATTTAGGATTTAGATACTTGCAGTGTCTGTTTAGTTATTATTTAGAATATACATACATATATATATATATATATATATATATATATATATATATATATAATGTTTTTAGGCAGCAATTCAATCATTTATGCAATGTCCATTAAAAAGCACAGACAGTGCGCTGTGGTTGTTTTTTTAAATATATTTTTTCATGTGATATGATCAGTTTTTCTTTTCTGTACATAAATTATATAAAATTTTCCGAGTATTTTATTTATCGAAACGCTTTCCATTACATTACCAACAATTATCAAGCAACTAATTTTTCTTTTTACTTTTAATCGTTAATACAGACAGATATATGTCTGTATCTAGAATTACACGAAGGCTTATATTCTAAACACGGTTAACACACTTTGGCCTTATCCAGAGTTATTACTGAGTGTAATCTTTTTCACTTTTATTAATAATGCTTACGTAATACATTGTCTATTTTTACATGTTAATGATTCTATTACATTCCATTATAATTTGTGACTTCTTGTTAAGCATCTTGTAGAATATAATTTATCTAATGAAATGAAAGAAATATAAGGTTGCATGAAAAATAATATAAAAATCTTAACAACACCACCTTGTTTTTTAAATGTATATTTCGCCAGCGAACTTACAAAGGTCTTCATCAAATCCGGCCGAGAAGAAATATTTCAATAATTTTAAATTTTTTTCTGATATTCCTACCTTTTAATGTTTTATAGAATATTGAAGTACAATCAATTTCCATAGTTTTTATTATCCCAAGCGCATTCAGCAAATTTGATAGATATTTTGTTTTTTGTTTTGACTCCGGTGTTGGATATTTTTTATCAAGTTGTAATTTATTTTTGTGTTTGCTTAATTGGAACCTTCATTTCTAGCTTGCATTGCAGCTAATTAAAAAGGCAATTAAATTAAAAAGACAAACATATTCTAAATGTGATAAAAACTGTATTCCATTGTGATAGTGAATTTTAGTAAACACGCGATCTGTTATATATATTTAAAAAAAAAATTAAATCATTCGATGTAGTTATGAATTTTTTTTTGCTAAACAAGCTTTTAAAATGAGGAATATGCCTGGAAATTAGTAGAAAATAAAAATTGTATTAAACTTTCGGTTAGCTATCATTACTTAATTTGTAAAAAAAATCCATAACTACTGAAGAATTTAAAATTATGATGTAACTGTAACAGAAAGCGTTTTTGCATATTTTTAAAAAGTAACATCAACGAAATGCAGATTTTATCGCGCTAACAGTAAGGTTTCCATTGGCAACTATTTTATTCAATGTAATATATATATATATATATATATATAATTATCCGCAGAAAGCTCTTTTTCTCTATATCACAGCTCATCAGTACGGTTATATATATATATATATATATATATATATATATACACAAATGAATAAGGAACGAAGAAAATAATTCCGATGTTCAAAAAATTAATATATATATATTGTACTAGTTGTTATAATGATTTATAAATTCATAGTATCACTACACAAAAATTTCGAGTTTCGAATCTGCTATGCGCGCTTCTCATCGGGTGAAAAAGTTGAAATGAAATTGAAATGGTGAAAACCGTTTATTTTGGTGATATGATGTTTAAGTGAAAGTGGGGTTGAAAGCTTCTTCTGATTCTGTCGGCCGTAGTCTCAGCGATATGGGTTAGGAGAGATGGCTTAGTTTAAGACAGGATCCTTATTTATTTTGTTTGGATGTCGTTGTTGATGAGAATGATATAAATAAATGCGGGGTGGGAGTTTACAATGGTCTAGTCGTGCAAATAAACTCCTTGTTGACACAATTTAACTCATACTAAGAGTCATAATAAAAACCCTACAAAAAGCATGTTAATGTATTAATTATGCTATAGGTTTGTTGGTTTAATTGTTCAGTTATTTGATATTCCGTGTTTATTTACGACATTATCGCCACCGATATACCCAAGCAAAAATCTTACGAAATTTCAGCCACTCGCTATTAAACTTTTATCCGCTCAGCCCTCCATACACACAAACGATTATACCCCCTGTCTTCAATAATGTTTTGAGTGTTATATTTACGGTACGTATTTCCTTATTATGTAAATCTAAAATGTTAGCTATCCCTTTCTTCATTTCTGCATGTCTTCTTTTTGTTCATTTTTTCTACATATTACATATTTTTTGACCCACTCCCTCATCCTTATGCACAAACTTTTACCATCTGTCTTCAATAAATCCTGTAAGTGTTTGTTTTACCGTGCATTCTTTCCTGATTAATTTTATCTGTAATTTCACCTATCTTTTTCTGAATTTATACATGTTAACTTTTAGCACCATTTTTTAAATTCTTCCATCTTGATCATATTTTCTCTCTATAGTATTCCTCGGCTTCATTTGTAAGACCCTATCTCAATCGGTTGAGATTTCTGTTTCATAGTTAAAGAATTCTTTATGCAGTTTGCTTTGACATGGAGCCTCGGCATTAGACAACATTTAACTAGCCAGGTTCAGTCGTTACAATAGTACTCAGTACTCAGCTAGACAATTGCTGCAATCGTATGAACATATATTTAGACAATTTCCCATCGTTAGTACTCATGAATGGTTTAGTCTATTCATGATAATAAGGAAGGTAACTGGCTCTTACAATAACACATTTGCTGTCATATTGAAGGTAAATATGCCTGCAACTCGGGATTTCTTTTCTTTGTTTTCAACGAGATTTGAAACTTTTCTTTCACTATTGAGATGTGCGTTGTCGTGCAGTGCATATCGGCTCGGAACGAGAAATCGGGGGAGCTGTGTTCGAATTCCAGTTGAAGTTCTTGCAGTCACTTTTGGGAAAGCTATTAATCCGTCCCTTCCGCCCAGTTAATTTGTTAAATAACATGTTATTTAACACATTTTGGGTTCTATAGCCTTGGCTGGTAACCAGTCTACCGCAGAGAGTAATGGTAACGTGTTGCGGGATAATCTTCTACTCAGTCAATCATGTCTCTAAAGAGACATGATCGCACATGCGTGTATCACATATGGCATTTAACTGAGTGACTGACTTTCAGTATTCCTATGCATATTCATGATTTATGTACTAACTTTTCTTCTTCTGTTACTCCATCTGTTACTCCATTACGCTGCTGGTTACCTGTCTGTACCTGGTTGATATTTACGCCACCCATATTTGTTCTTTGGGAGTTCTCTTTTTTTGTTTCCTTATTTTTCTACAATCAACACAGTGTCATCTGTGGAAATTTGGCTTTTCTTATGATTATGACTACTGACTATCGATAATAATTCCTGAGAGGCTTTTCCGATTCTCTTAGGATTGTCATACTGTTTAGCTTAGATAGATCCGTTGAGTAAACACATTTCATTGATCATTACCACTTTCTATTTTTTCGTACTTACTCAACTCGTTGCATGTTTGAAATATAAATATCCTAGATGCACCGTATGAATTGAAAACGTCAGTGACTGAAGATCACCAGAACATCCTATCCTGTGTGCCTTTTCGTAAGACTTGTAATTTGTTATTTCTATCATTTTCTTTAGTGGCTATATAACTGAAACCAATTCAAATCCAGTTCGAAACTGTTGAGAGGTTCTCCCTTTTCCTGAAGATGGACTAGTCCAGATATACATATACTACTGCTACAGAAGCGAAACAGCGAACACCGCTAGTAGTTAATAGTAGCTCTGTGCTCCACTCATCGAGAAGATTATTACGCAGTACCCGTCAACTTCCGACCAGGACTTACTCCATATACTACGGCATCACTTCCAGTGACTTGTACATACTTTTACTAACCTGCATTCCTAGACTACTAACCTTCCTTTAAGTCTGTATCCTTACGTTAATACACTTATTTTTTATCTCAATTACTGGTTGTTGTTCACTTATTTGTGCGGATTCGCTTCCCGGGATCCACAACAGAAACTGAAGAAAGGTGGATCGTTAAACGGCCAAAACGTAGTGAATCAAACTACAAAGATGAGGACACACTCCGAACAATTTAAATAGTGTAAATATTTACAATATTTCATCTCAGAATTATAGACAAATAAAAAATTGTTATGATAAAACTTCACGTTACATTTAGCTAGTTCAACAGTAAAATGGTTAAACCATGTTGACAATTTAGTTCTACCTTTGAAACCATTCAATCTGGCTATGAGAGAAAATTTTAGAATCAAATATGTCGCTTCATCACTCTAGTTTAAAAATAATTCGGTTAGACTGAATTGCTAATCTAGTCAGTCAGTTAATTTCCATAGGTAATATAACCCTTTAGTGATTATGTCCTGGAAGAGACATGACATGCCAAGCAAAACATTTTCCCTCAGTAGTTAGGCATTACTTTCAGTGGTAGACCGGTTGCTAACCAAGTAGATATTACCCAATCTGTCCTGTTTTCAACCCACATCTGAGAATAGAGAAGAGATGAGTGGTAAATTTTGGTTTTAGTTCCCGAAGGCTTTTATCCATTCAAATGTTCTTATTTCCGTGCAAATTTATATGCTGAACTCTAATCAACAATTGATATTGAAGAAACCTACCTTTTTTATGCTAACGACCAGAAAGAAAATAGAACCTATTCTCGCTCTTCTTGTCACCCACAACAATCTCAATCAGAAGATATTCGCTGCGGAATCACTTTAGGCGTCGGAAGCTAATTTTGGCCTATTTACTTCCTTTAATGGAAAGTGTATGAATTACTACGCTATTTTTTCAGTACTCAATTTCAGCAGAAGGTTGCGTGTATTTGCGTGTTTTTTTCCTTTTTTTGTTAGTAATTGATTTAAGAAAGTTGCATGTACTAAATTTGATATAAAAGTTAACTTTCAAATATAGGAAAATAAGTGATAATTGTAGTTTTACTTATTTTTTTCCGACGAAAGTTAACTTTCAAATCTATGAAAATATAGAATTTTTTTAAGAAAGTCAACTCTAAAATAATGTATGAAAATAAGTGATAAGTGTAGTTTTTTAACCTTCAAATACATTGCGTGCATTTGCGTGTTTTTTTTAAATTTTTTTAATTTCAGAAGAAAGTTAACTTTTAAATATATGAAAATAAGTGATAAGTGTAGGTTTACTTAACCTTCAAATATATGAAAATATATTTGTGTTTTTTCCTTTTTTTTTGTTAGAAATAAATTTAAAAAGTTGCGCGTACTTAATTTGAGAAAAAGTTAACTTTCAAATATATGAAAATAAGTGATAATTGTAGTTTTACTTAAATTTTAAGACGAAAGTGAACTTTCAAATATATGAAAATATAGATTTTTTGAAGAAAGTTAACTTTAAGGTTAAGTAAAACTACATTTCTTACTTATTTTCATATATTTGAAAGTTAACTTTCTTCTGAAATTAACTATCAAAATAAAGGGAAAACAAAACACGCAAATACACGCAACTTTCTGAAAACTACTGCATTTTTTAAAAATTGTCAATGTAATCTTTTTCCATTATTTAACTTTTAACTTCCTTCACAATTGATGTAATTATTGTTTTATTTTCAATGTTGAGTATAAAAAAATGCTTTACTGTACTACTTGTTTTGTTCTTTTTGTTACTTATAATTTATAAGTATTTTCATATTTTCATATATTTGAGGGTTAAATACAACTACACTTGAACACTTACTTTCATATATTTGAAAGTTAAATTTCTTCTGAAATTAAGTACCCCACACACAAAAAAAAGAAAAAAAGCAAATAAACACGCAATATATTTGAAGGTTAATTAAACTGCACTTATCAGTTATTTTCATACATTTGAAAGTTAACTTTTTTCTTAAATTAAGTACAAAAAATAGCCTAGTAATTTACAGTAAAGGAAGTAAATAGGCAAAAATTATCTTCCTACGCTTAAAGTGATTCCGCAACGAATGTCTTCTGATTGAGATAGCTGTGGGTGACAAAAAGAGCGAGAAGTTGTTCGATTTTTATCTGGTCGTTAACATCAAAAGCTGTAGATTTCTAAAATATATATTGGTTGATTGGAATTCAGCATATACATTTGCACGGAAATAAGGATATTTTGGAAAAATTTGAAGGGATAAAAGACTTCGGGACCTAAAACCAATATTTACCAGATCAGTTATTACCTTAGTGCGTAAGAAATGAAACTCGGTTATATAAATATAGACTTTCATTCAGAATCTATTACACCACAACGAACATAATCTAGTCGAAGTAGGCTCCGTCGGTTAGGGTTGACCATGAGTAGTGTTCTAGTCGTCTGCATGCCTGAAGCATCGGCGTCTGTGTCATGTAATCTCGTAACATGCTTATAATCATTCAGCCGAGACACTTAAGTTAACAGATCATCAGAACATCATTTGATTCGGAAAATTTGGCAAAGGAGAATCTATAATGCATTCGATCCCGAACTTGGCGGCTCAGATGCAGTCGCATTTTCACCGGCGTAATGTGGCTTCCCTATGTCCCTTCTACAAATACTTTCACGGCCTCTCTTCTGATTAACGTAGCTCACTGGTACCCACTATGTATGATTTACTCGAGCTACTTGACTTGCAACCAGGTCCCACTCTTTTACAGTGAAACCAATAAAATGTAACCGCAACTTCTACTCTAATTGCTTCTTTTCTCGCATTTTCCGCCTATGGAATTCCCTTCTGTATATTTTCTTCCCCGACAGTCACAATCTCAAAGAATTTAAATGTAAGGTCAATATTCATATCCAATCTCACTCACTCGCATCATATCTCTCATGCTCTTTTCTTCGTCCACTCCAACTCTCATCGCACCAGTATTTTCATCCTTCTCTTACCCACCTTATGACACCCTCTACAACATGTCTCTCTTTCTCATCACTATATAACCCACTGCGCACCAGTGGCGGTGTTTTTAGTCCTTCTTTTAGAGAGAGTTTTTGACTAAGAAAGTAAGCTACATTTAGATATTCAAGAATCGGTTTGAGTTTAACTTGGTTTTAAATTTCTACCATGATCGGGATTTTCTTGAAAACGATAACGGTATTGCATTGTGACTGTGATGAATGATCGACTGTAATAATGACATATCAGAATAATACATCTGCGTAACTTTTTAAGATTACGTCCGCCAATAGTATAATTATTCGCCTGCGTCTGACAGGATCCTTCTGGCGTATATACCCCTGTTCAAGTTGAAATAACATCTTTGATTATTTCCTTTCTTTCACTATATGGTCAGTTTGAAACACACTGGAGTGCCAGGGAGTGATCTATTTCTATTTCTACCTTAGATAATGTCATTGACAGTTGTGTGCAGTAATATGAATCATTTTTCGGGGTTTGATGAAATTGTTTGGTCTTGAAAAATATTAAGCCAACCGTGATTGCATCAGATTTTTATATCGCCGAAACACTATAGTCTCGACTGTCGACTATTGTCTGTTGTAGACGGTACTCCAAGGAAGCGTACAAAAATTATAACACTGTAGGAAAAAACTGGCAAAACTTTCAGAGAAATCGCAGATACTTTTAGGGTCAGCCTTTCAAATTTCAGTGGTGTCATCAAGAAACAAACTGGATCCACCTGTTCAACAGGTAAAGGAAATTGCGTTCGGAATAGAGAGGACATATCCGTAATCAGGGAAAGTGTGAATGATCCTAGTGAGAATTTATTAGTTTTGTTTCAATTAATTTGCACAAGGGCGTAGTTTTAATTTTTGTAAAATATGAACTCTTTCAACAATTTTAACTTTACTAATATGGCTTTACATTTTCTCAGTTCTAATTGTAAGCCATGGTCTAGCTTCTTAAATTTATTGTATCTGTCAGCAAAACAATACGTAAATATTTTATACATTATATATGATTTTTCTCTCAAATTGAACTGCTAGATACATTTTGTTAATATATTGAAATATTTTTCATTATTTCTATTAGTTTTTAATCATTTATCGAATTTATTATGATAATATTTTACTGTCTTTTTATTTCAAAATTTAACCTGTCGCAATGTTTAAACAGATAAATGGCTTTGTTTTGTTTTGTTTTACGATGAAAACACTGGACTTATTTCTGAACAAAATAATGAATTTTTCGTTATAATGTTCGTATTACGATCGATGAACGTATTTTCATTTTCAGTGAGTAAAGTAAATGATTCATCTGAGAAGTTTCCACACATTTGTTAAGTCTCCTAATCCAAACTAAAATATGCTGCTCTACATATTTAGGGATCCGTAATAAAATCCAAATAAGAATCGGCAATGTTGTTAGTTATAACCTGGCACCTCTGTTTTGGTCACTTTCTCAGCAACGTATAATAGAATCGCCATTCTCTTTCTATAAATATTTCAATGTAATTTTTTTAATGAACTTTACTCATTGGTATCTATAATTTTTAAGTGCAGTCCTAGATTGGCGGCAAACTCTCATCATGTATTAATTGAAATGTAACCGTAAATTCATTTTTGCATAGTTCTTTTTTCTGTTGCAGTTCTGGCTTGTGCAAAACTCCGTTTCTTCCTATTCAGTTACATTCGATCTCCTAAACTGTAAATGCAATACAAATTGTTATATTAGTTATTTTGATTTCTGTTTTTTTTAGTCATCTTGATCCTAATTTGTCTTTTTTATTTTCTGATATTCTTTCACACTTTCTTACCGTCTGTATCTCAGTGACTTTATTGCCTTGTTTGAAGTGAAATGATCCAAAAATGAACTCCACGTATTAAAATACTTAACTATAAAATCGAAATTTTGAGTCATTTTCATTCTATATACTTAAGTAAATATTTTCATATTAAGCTACAGACTATATGAATTTAACAGAGATTGCGAAGAAATATTGTACCAGTTTTTTTCTTCTATAAAAGAAAGTAGTTACTTATTGCAATATATATATATATATATATATATATATATATATATATATCCGTTTTAATACGAAATTAAAGAGATAATCTAAAGTGAACATTTTCAAGATTACAAAAGTCAGTTTAATGATCGTTAAATTATAAAAAATGTAATTTGTTACAATTATGTTAATTTTGAAAGAACTTTATTCAGGATAATCAAACTGTCGCTCCTTAAGTTGCTTACATTTCTATAAATATACATTTATTGTCAGATGTATATGTCGCATCAGCTCAAATATCGTATTGCTGCCATAACTCGACTTTTGCTGCCCAAACACTTGACACAGTTTAAAATCATTTAAGTGTCCGTGTGAAAGTTTTCATTTTTCAGTGTAAAACCATTTTTATCACAGACAGAACGTTGCAAGCCTATCATTGTTTTCTCGCTGTTAGCATGTCATATCCATAAACGAGCTAAATTTCTCCGTTCCAATAAGTTCAAATTATTACAGCAAGGTGAAATCCATCATATTCTCATCATATTGAAATTGGAAGAAGGAAGCTCTACTTAAAGAGTTTCAACCCCAAGAACTACTTCTTTATGGATTAGTATCCTTCATGTATTCTTCAAAATGTACTCTCTGAACCTCTTCAATTATTATAAATCATCCATATCCTCAGGATATAGACTTCATTCTCACTACTTTAAAACACGTATCATTCAAATCAGTCTTTAAACCTCTAACTTGGAATTCGAAACTCTTTTTCTTCATCACTGGGAAAATCGTCCAATAATGACTCCCATACAGGACAATGACATATCTGCATAGTTGTTTCACGATCTCAAAAATATGCCATATTATCTCATCTTTAGTTTTTGAAACATTGTTGATTTTTCGCCATCGACCTTACCTTGAAGATGAGTCTAAAGGAAGAAATCTAAAGGCATTAAGTCGCATGATGGTCGTGGTCAATTGATATCATTGTTTCAAGAGATGATGCGAAGTTGTAACTTCTCTTGATTGAACGTCAGTTTTCGTAATAGGTTTCAATAACTTTGTTCGATTATTAATCTTTCCATGGTTGAAATGGCCAATAACTAAATTTGTTAAATCTGAAAGAATAAAAAAATTAGATGTTTAAATTTAATTAACATTGTAAATCAGTCCCATTTATTGGAACACCATATATTAGAAATATGTGGAAATTCCGTTTTCTTAGAAAATATATTTTATAATTAAAAAGATTGATGCTCTGCGATGATATTATTAATGATGAAAGTCTGATTATCACATGTCGCTCCATGTCATTCATTTATAATTTAATCATTTGAAAATTAAAATATTTTTTTTAGAAAAAAAAATTGATGAAACCGGTTTCAAATGCAAAAAACAATTTACACGTAATATCGTCTTTAGCACAAATCTCCAATTTCACTGAAATCTTTCATAATTCGAGAAGTATTTTTCTTAATCATTGTTTATGTGTATTGCTATGATCAGAAAAATACAAAAATGAATAAAGTGGTTAACTGAGGCAGTAAATGGCATCTAAATATTGATGCCATAAAAACAAAACTGCTCTACTTTAAACACCATAAAGAAACCATCTTGTCCTTCATCAGGATGACTACATCGAATCTACAGATGCATCTACTGCTAGAAAAGTTGGATCAATGTGTCAGGCCAGAAAGTTTTTCCCGGTCAGTGTCCACATCGCACATTTGTAAATCTACCATTTGTTCATGCATTGAATAATGTTGCCTAATCTGGTCGGATGCATCTACTGCTAGAAAAGTTGGATCAATGTGTCAGGCCAGAAAGTTTTCCCGGTCAGTGTCCACATCGCACATTTGTAAATCTACCATTTGTTCATGCATTGAATAATGTTGCCTAAACTGGTCGGATGCTCCTGTTATTCATTTCGAGATTCTTGAAAAAATCCTAAGAATTATCTGCGAGGATCTACAATGTAATCGATCCTTACTTGGTATCTCTACTTCAGTCACTTTCTCACTGACGTGACGTGGCTTCCCTCGAACTTTTCTATAAATATTTTATAGCAACTGCTCTGACGAGCTTTTATCAAATAAAAATCTTAATCGTGTACTAGATAAGTATGCAATTACCACTCTTTTACCGTTGAATTAATTAAATATATCGTGGACGATTATAGCTTTCCACGTTTTTGTTTTTACCTGGTTGCTCTAAGCACGCTTTTTCCATGTTACACCACGTAACCCTCGTTCTGTCATTCACATCCTCAGGCGCTTCAGATATATTATCCTCTGCATTACTCTGTCTCTTTCCCCCTCTATCTGGCCTGTTAGTGTCAGGTTCTCTAAACCATCCTTCCTCATAGCATGTCCCAGGAACTTTAGCTGTCTTTTACTGATGTTCAGTATTAATTTCCTTTTAGTTTCAATTCTGCTTCTGATCTTTGTGTTGCATTTTCCATCTTCTTTTAAAACACTTTCTAGATATTTAAATTTTTTTCTGCTTGATTTTACTATCCCCCACCTATATTTGACATTAATCATAGCTTTTCTAAACGTCACATGTATTTCTATTTTTTAAAACATAGTTAACTTGAATAAGTTCTTTTATTAAATCTTTATTAAGAAGAAAAACAGCCTTTATTGATTTATGCTTATTAAATATGTATTCAATGGGTTTGTTTTTTGGTTTTGTCTGTCCATAGAGAATTTGCCCACTCCTAATTTAGAATTGTAATAAAACCTCATAAATGAACTGAAGGTATCTTAAAGATCTTATTAGGTGAGTATACAACAAACAACTGTCCATATCTCTTCAGCGGATTCGCATCATCTTTATATATTAGATATTATACTGTCTGAAAGATTCCAAGATGACAGAACTGCCGTGTGCTTAATGTGACCATTCATTGTCTATTCGACAAACGTTGTCTGTTGAATAAGACTTTCGAATTAAACTAAACTCAGCGCAAACAATGTCGACGGCAAAATCCGAGATTGAAACGAGGTTCATGAATTCGACGCAAAGCCACAAGAAGACATTTATAAGGATTCAATTGTCGCTGAAGATATAGGTTCTTCACAGGAGTCATTCAGCTACAGCCGACCATAAATGAAGTCTGTGGTTCTATTTACAAACAGGATAATAAAGTCTCACTCCATAAATCATTGTTACAAATATAATTTATAATTAATCCATGCTATTGGTGCTAGGCGCTAAAATTACTTCGTCCATATTTGCAGCATTTTCTTTCATGAAATAACTAATATTGCTATAGCAATCGTATTATCAATCTGCTACATATCTATAAGACAGTTGGAAAATCGGTTTACTTTTGTCGTCAGTTTGGATTTTCGTCTTTCAGTTTCATATTTATATTTTGAAGACTTAGATAAACACGGCTCTCCACAACTTACTTTATGTTAATTTTGGTTTGATAGACATTATGTGAAATCGTTAAGCAAGATATGAGCTCTTTCTTCACACTTCTATTGACTTACCTATTTTCTTTCATCATTTCGTTCTTAGAAATTTCAGTCATCATTTAAAGTGCCACGTTCCTCCAACATATTGCTTACCATGATTCTCCACATTTTCCTATATTTTGCAGCTCTAAAATATTTACAAGCAATTAAACATGTTACTCGATATTTATTTTTGTCTGTTCTTCTTTCAGTATTTGCTGTAAGTGTAAAATTCTACATGCTATTTTTTCATTATTTGTCTGAGAAATCTAAGCTGTCTCTTTCTGATTTTAAGTGCAAGCGTCTTATTCGTTCCTATTTTTGATGTGTCTTCCTCGATACTCAGATGTTCTATCTATTGTATTCTGAGTTGTATCTGCAGAATTGTATCCCTGTTGCCGCAAGTACCCCAAATAACATTGAAGAAATTTTTGGAACATGCTCTGACTTATAGAGGACTTGATATTACATAAGATTTTAGCAGTGTTTTGTTTGATTCTGACAAAATATTCTTTATTCTTAATTATATTTTTCGCCTTGATTCTAAACTGAATCCTTGCTTTAATCTACAGAAGTATACTATTTTCATTCCAGTGTCCATATATTGGGATATCGTCTAGTTGTTATTTTTTTAACACTGGTAAGTTATCGATATAGTTGAAGATGTGAGATAACGGATAATAGTATCGGCATATAAATAAGTTTAATTTTAATAAATACAAATATGTAACGAAAAAGGTAAAAATATGATTTTAAATATAATAATAATCAATTACGTCCATTAAAATTTCTATATAATAATATGGAAATATTAATGGGAATAATTGAAAGTAAGGGTTGGTAAAATTTTGCTGAAGAACTCTTTATAGTCAGACATGTTTTATAGTTATTTGCAGGTTTTTCGTCTTAAACGATTAGTGTATGTTTTTACAAACATTTCTCAGTCAAAATCACTTGTAGTGGCAAGAGTCTTGTGATACCAACTTTAGCCCACCACATCGATACAAAAGAACACTGCTGAAATGTAGGGCAATCTATTATCGATAGCTACCTGATATTTATGATCAAAGGTTGTAGCATTCTTATAGCACGCTCCGCTATATTCTATACAGCGGAGAGGATCTACTTATAGTGACTGTAGGAATACCACATAAAAACATATGGGCCGACTGTAGGAGCAATAGTTAGGCCCATAGCGAGCAACTCTAAAAGCATTATTTAAGCTCACACCGGGTGACTGTAGGTGCAACCTTAGGCTTATATCGCGTGAATGTTGCATCAACACTTGGATATCTACCAAGTGAATATAAAAGAAGCACTTAGGCTCAGATCTGGCGATTGTAATATGAACATTTAGGCTCATTTAGGGCGACTGTTAGGGCATCACCTAGGCTCTTAGCGGGCAACTATAGTAGCAACCTTAGGCTCATATCGGGTAAATGTTGGAGCAATACTTGAACACCTAACTGGCGATTGTAGAAGCAACACTTAATCTCATATCTGGCAAATGTATAAGCAATACTTAGGCTCATACCGGGTGACTGTGGGAGTAACACTTAGACGCATATGATGCGACTGTCAGAGCAACACTCAGGCACATATTGGGTCATTGCAGAAGCAACACTTAGGCTCTTATCAGACGACTGTGGAAGCAACACATAGGCTCATATCGTGCGATTGTATGAGCAACGTTTAGGTTTATATCGGGCAACTCTAGGAGGAATCCTTAGGCACATATTGCTAGAGCAGCACTTAGACATTTATCAGGCGAATGTAGGAGCTACACATAGTCTTATAGTGTGCGACTGTAGGAGTAACATTTCGACACATATCCTGAGACTGTAGGATCAACACTTAGGCATATATTAGGCCACTGCAGGAGCAACACGTAAGCTCTTCTCAGCCGACTCTAAAAGAAACACATAGTTTCATATCGATTGTAGGAGCAACATTTAGGTTCTTATCACACATTATCAACGCTGAGTGTATTGTTTTTAAAGACAATGTCTCTGTCCGAACCTCTTAGTGACGAAAATCCTGTAAGATTACTTTTAGCCTACCAACTGGATACAAAATAACTGTGATCAAACGTACGGCAATCTATTCATGATAGGTACATGATATTTATAATCAAGGTTTCTTGCATGCTAACAGCCCTCTTCGCATCATTCCATAATCTTTTGATTAGGCTCATAACGTAGATTCATAATCAAAATCACGAACTGTTTCTTTTTGCTGACTGCCATACACAGTATAATCTTACAATTAATATTTTATCTTCAGACATTATTTGACCCATCTCTCTTAACGGAGCATTCACACCGACTATCCGTTGACATGAACACTGCTCTGGACTAGTTCGTTGTCGTAGATGCTTCTGTAGCTTGCAGGTATGGATGTTAAAACATTGCAAATCTTTATCACCCGGGCGAATTCAGAGAGCTTTTTTCTCCTGGACCAGTTACCATCCAAGTCTACAAAACCCAGTCTGTCTTTCTTCTGGGTTAGAATGGGTTAGAATGGATGGATTCAAGGGTATTAGTATGCAAGTGAAGGTAATGAAATCGACTTGTATTTGAACTCCTCAGTAAGATTACTGTACTTTAACTTCTCTGTCTGACGTCATTACTGAGTCATTTGCGTATATTTTAAAGTTTAGTTTGTGTCTCTTAATATAAGAAACTTAAAAAAGCTACCACTCTTTTCAAAAGATATTTTTTCTGGATTTGCGTGCGTGTAATTTCAAATAGTAACATTTTAAAGGAAATACTATAAATACGTTTAAATTCAGTGTATATCATTTCCCCGAAGTATATTTTCATAGCGTTAATCAGATTAGATTTCGTGCCGAAGAAAGTGTATTTGTGGGGAATTTTACTGCACTATTTATTCAAAAGAAATCTGCAGGAAAGCACAAAGAAATCTCGTTGAGACTTACGTCGACCATGCACTATCGGAAGCAGCATGCAGAAATTGGTTTAGACTCTTCAAAAATAACGATTTCGATGTTGAAGTTAAAGAACGCTCTGACGCATTAAACAGTTTGTAGACGAATAATTGAAGTCAGTACTTCATGAAGACTCATGCGAGACGCAAACTGAACTTGCAGAATCATAACGAGTTTCGAAACGTTTGAAAGTATTAGGAATTATTTAAAAGCAAGGACATGGGATGATTTACGTGTTGAAGCCAAGAGACTAATGACAAATAAATATTGAAGGTAAAACGGCTGCTATACGAGTATAGACAGGATAAACTAATTTTGCAGCATGACAATGCTAGGTCACATGTTGCAAAATGGGTGTAAAACTACTTGTAAATGCTTAAATAGGAAGCCCTACCTCATCTTACGTAGTAAGCAGACATTGCTCAATCCGATTAAGAATTGTTCCGATCGATGGCTGACAAAAACTTTCATTCTCATGTGGATGCCAAAAATTAGGTTGATTCATTTTAAACCTCAAAAGAAGGTTTTCAACGGGAAATTCAAATACTGCCAGAAAGATTGGAAAAATAGATTCTAGCCATGACCAATACATTCAGTGACCTATTTCTTGCTAATTCTTGTAAATAAAACATCACTTTTCCTGGAAATCAGCTAGAACTTTTTCATGGTTCTAGTAATAAATCTAGTTAAGAAATCTAGTTTTCTCAGGATTCTGTCAAAGTAGAAACTTGACGAGAAGACATATTTTCTCATGCTGCTTTCGGGAAACGGCTACTTTCGCCATCACCATAGTGCGTAAAAGTGGAGACTGATTAATTAGGGTTAATATATCATACATTATTATCAAATCTTAGTGAGAATTTATGTAAGATACACTATTTTTTGTTGAATAGTACAATATATTATAAGTAAATTATCATTTCTGTATGTTCTAAATACTAAGGAATTTAATTAAGGAGGATTTCAGGCATTTCATTGGTATAGTTTGAATATCATATCTTTTCAAAAAGTTGCGGTGCAATTAATATCCGCTAGCCGAGTTCGAATTCTAGTTGAACCCGTTGCTTTCACATTTCATATATCTATAGCCTAGGTTGTTGTATAGTCTATCGTAGAGATTAATAGAAACCTACTGAAGGAAAATATTCTGCCCAGTCAGTCATGTCTCTTTTGACACATGATCGGTCAAAGCGTGTATAACGTATGGCACATAACTGACTGATTTATTCAAGTCGCAAGTAAACGTTTCTCTATGGCTTTTTTTATTGTAACCGCCTAAACGAAGTACATTGTTTGACTGTTGTTCTCATTTTTACTGAATATGACAATAAATTCCAAACAATGTCAACAATATAAATACTAAATCTCAGTAATATATGCATATACCAAGAAAAATATTACGAATATGTTTTGTCGAAATTGATTCCTTCTATAGGAAATTAGTTTTATTTTTTCTATTATTTTTTAATAAGGTTAAAAATACATTTAAAAACAAATATATATATATATATATATATATATATTATAATGATTATATTAATTTTTTCATGCACCTTAGATTTTCAAGATGTAGGCGGTCATGGACTTCCTCGCTCAGACATTCATTTGCTGAAGCCAATCAAATATGTCTCGCAATGTTTTCCCTTGTATGTCTTTTCATCTATCCGTCAAGTGAACTCTCCTTCCTAATAATGTGTTCCAGAAACCTCAGCTGTCTCTTCCTGATGCTAACTATTTTTCTCGTTTGCATTCTCTTCTTGTCATTGCTCACGTGCTCGGTACACAGTAACCTCACCATCATTCTGCAGAATCACATATCTGTTGCTTCGCACCTCTCTTTTATCTTTGAAGTGATTGTCCAGCATTCAATACTATATACAAATGTCTCAGTGTTCTCGACAGGCTCCAAAAGAGAATCTGTAATGTGATTGGTCCTAACCTGGCAGCTCGACATCAACCACTTTCTCACCGGCAGAAATATAAATATTTTCATGGCTTCTGCTCTGACGATCTTAGGTCACTCGTACCTCCTCCATAAGAATTTACTCGGGCAACCAGACTGGCAACAAGGTTTTCACTTTTTTACAGTTAGTTCAACCAAATGCAGGCAACACTTCTGCACCAACACCTTCTTTTCTCGCGCTTCCCGTCTGTTAAAATTCCTTCTATATACTTGCTTTTCTGACGACTACAACCTCCAACTCTCTTCACTCCTGTGTTCACATCTTTCTCTTTCACCCTTGTAACTGGTTCGTCTTTCTCTTCACTCTCCTGTTGCATAATACTTTATTTCTCTTATATGAATTTACTGGAGCAGCAAGGTTAACAACTAGGTCCCACCATTTTACTGTGAAACCATATCAAACCTAAACGCAAACTCTACTCCAGCAGCTTCATTTCTCTCATTTTCGCCTTTAGAATTCCCCCCGTTCACTTGCTTTCCCGACAGCTACAATCTCCAGGAATTTAAATGTAAAGACAATAGTCATCTCCTATCACACTAACTTGCATCTTCTTTCTCATTCTCCTTTCTCTGTCCACTCAACTTTCATCAGTATTCTCATCCTTCTCTTACCAACATCCTGACACCCACTATAACCTGTCACTCTTTCTCATTAAATTCCGCCTATGTAACCCCCTGCACGCCAGAGGCAGTGAACTGTCTTGCTTGTGTGATATTATAAAAAAAATGTAGCCCCCTGCATATCAGTGGCGGTACTGCATTGCTTCGGGTGAAATGATTAAACAAACAAAAAAAGGATATCACATTGCAGTCTAGCCCGCTTTTATTTCTTTCCAATGAAATATTCTCGTCTCTCAGAGCACTACTTCTTTAAAAATGTATGATATGTCTTATATTTATCTCCGAAAAAAACATTCGAATTGAAAAATAAAAATGAACAGAAAAAATATTCTCTTTATATATGCACTTGATAATTTGCTTTATCAAAGTAAAAATAAGACTTTCTGGAACTAATAATTATGTTGTTTCAAAGACACAAACCAAAGCATCAAACAAATTATTCAACTGTTTTATTAACGAAAACCGTTTTCGACACATTTTCAATTCAGCGCAATTACTGTCAGTGTTGTAAGTTACAAGAAAAACAAACGTAAACGAGCTCTATTAAAGTGAACGTTACGTTAAATAAGATTATAATGCTTCAAAAAGTAACAGAAAGAAGGCATCTCCCAACTATTAACGAAGATTTCATTCTTTTTAAATAAGTAAAATAAGCGAGAGAAGAATTTCGATTTGTATTGGGTTATTTCGAAGCTGATTACAACTCAAGTGGAATTTGACAATAGGTTCAACAATTGCCGACCAGACATAGCAGTGGAAAACGGGGTTGGGTACGAGTAAAATCGGGGGAAAACGACTGGTTCGGTGGGAGAAGAATAAGGAGACGCTTTCAAGTAGTTTAATTCCAGAGAAAACGGTAGTCTGCAGACTTTTCCCTGTCAGACAAAATCGATTCGAGATTCTCTTCTGAATGATTGTCAGGATTACAAATGATATTTCTGATTGTGAAGCGATTATCAGAGAAAAGAACACATTGATGCACAGACGTAATCATGCAAATTCACCTAAAGTGCACAAACACAATGAAAAACTGATCTATATGAGACATATATAAGGATATAAGGATTAAGATGCTTAACACACATACACGCATATATAGTGATATTACAACACCAATAAAAAAAAGGTTGCAAGATCACATAAAATTACGCATACACACAAACACACACACAAACGCAAACACACACACGTGAAAAAAGACGTAAGGAAAATTTTTACAATGTTTCATCCCCAGAAGGACTATATCAAGGTAAATGTGACAAAACGCGTTGGTAAAGGAATTGTTGCTTTATCCGTACTCTCTAGTTGCACACACACACACACACACACACACACACACACACACACACACACACACACACACACACACATATATATATATATATTGTTTAGAGGTTTATTTACATTAAATAAATACTTTTTAATCGAGGAATACAGGCTGGCAAATGAAAAGTATGTTTAAATTGAATAAATATATCTTGAGAAATCAGGAAGTCAGATCAGGAAATATAATAACACACATCTATTTACATTAGAATAAATATTATATTTGTAAAATTAAGAATGCAACACCACCTTTATATTAAAGCAACGTGATTGTCTTTTTGTAACCAGCTGTATTGAAGGTCAGAGAATATAAACCATAGAAAAACTGAAACCAACAGCAATAATAGTAATTCTAAAATAATAAACAATATCCTTGGGGAAAAAAAGATCACAAATTTGAACGAAAGGCGCGAACCGCAGTTTATATAAAACTAGCAGTATAGCCTGGCGTCGCTAGGGTATAATGAAAGCTTTGAAACTAATCCATGGTCCTGGAGCTCAGACTCTTTGGACGTTGGATCGAAAGACTAAACAGCAATAGTTGTTTCCATTTCAAGCAAAACCGTAGACTGAATGAAAAAAGAATGAATGTAAGTCAAATTCTGATTTCCTGGTATCGATATCAATTAAGTTTTTTCGTCGTAAACTGAATTTTAAAGACTAAATACGTCCTCTGAGTAAATTGTATCATGGGTGAGACTAAGAACTACAATTATATCTACTTAGAGCCAAACCCGAAGCAAAAACTAAAATACAAGGGCTGAAAAAATACAGGCAGATAAACAGGCAAACACACAAACATCTTGCCTTTTATATCTATCTATCTATCTATCTATATATATATATATATATATATATATATATATATATATATATATATATATCATCGACTTTCTGCACTATTGTAAAAACTGCAACCTTGAAACTTCTGAATATCGTTTCTTATGTCTTTGACTATGAGTGTCTCAAATTTGATTAAAATCGGACCGCTCCATCTATAACCCGATTTTTTCGATTTTCGATATTTATCGGGGGTACCTCGACACAAAACCTAGCTAAGAACACTCGCAGATACTTACACTACAACTGTGTAACTTTTCAAGAAAAACGGTTCAGCCGTTTCGGAGTCTATAGGTAATGGACACACACACACACAGACAAACACACACATACACACACAAATTGTTATTAGTGAGAGAAAGAGAGAGAGAGAGAGAGAGAGAGAGAGAGAGAGAGACGAGCGAGAGCCGATAGTGAGCCGAGAGATCAGAAAATATAAAAGGAAGGCAACTCCAACTGATTAACTCCTTCATACTGATGTATCTGCGTAAAACCTCTACTACTCCTCTAGACACAACGGCCACTAAAGTGAATAAAAATGATAAATTATATTTATTCATTGCCATCGTTTATTTGTCAAGGCGTTATTTCAGCAGCAGTATATATCATATACGATAGTAGTATAACCCCCCCATATATATATATATATATATATATATATAGTGAGAGAGAGAGCGAGAGAGAGAGAGAGAGAGAGAGAGATATCTTAGAAGAAGTACAAACTAATAAGTTGACAGTCCACTATTTGTAGTGATTTTTTAAAATAAAACTGATCGATGATTGTAGAGCATTATATATGGTGATATTTTTATTAAAATGTTTTAATGAAAACATAGTTTACTGCAACACAAGACGGGTCGTGTTTCGATACGATCTTGTTAGCACCTCGTCAGACAGCGAAATAATTTTCTGTTCGGTATCATTATATATTGGACCTTAAAAACAACACAATTTTTTACCATATCTAGACCATTAAGTTGGGATTTTCAGGGGCTTTGTCTCCTTGAACCAATAAAAATCCAGATCATGATGGATAAGAGAAATTTGATTGTAAGGATAATGAAAGTAGAGACTTGAAATGACTTGAAACACAAACGTATTTTATGCCAATAATGGGAATGATAAACATGTACAATTCAGTAAGTCTAAAAACTTATCCCGTGTCTTCGTGATACGTTTACAGGATTTTCTTTAAGTTCTTTAATTTTTCACTTAAAGTAGTGAACAAGTGACAAAAACGGGAATTATTTTTTTTTAAGATACACTGCACGTAAAACACGTCAAACATGCGTAGTTGACTTAATAGGAGATCTGTTTGTTAAAGCAAAACAAATTAATTATCAAAAATGGGAGAATCAATCAATATATGCTATGGGATAGATTATAGACGTCTAGTTATATTATGAAGAACAATTAACTAAACTTTATGGTATATTTTAGACAATGATGACATAGAAGTCAATATGCTACGTTTATTCAGCAAGTTTAGCTTTTGAAATATGGTAATTTATAATTTTTTCCTGTAAACATAGAAAATATGGCTCATGTAAAGATTTACAAGTCCTGTTCTTTTTAAATATTTTCTACTTTATGGTAGGTTTTTGTTTGACATCTTTTAACTGTTAATATTAAGTAGAACGTGGTACGCTGTTGCGATAAGTCTTATTAAAAAAAACACCCTATCTTTTAAAACTCTTATATAGCTAAGAGGTTTTATTTCACTCTTACCAACTTCGAAGTTTCGTGAGGACATTATTTTAATCATTTCCCTCTTCAGGGTCATTTGCTTCTCTCTGCTGCTATTTCTCAATCTTTTCGTATTGAGGTGAAGTTTAGTGTAATTTGATACTTTCGAATGTACCTGATTCTTTTGCTTAATGAGTGTTGTACTATATTCTTTTGTTTTTTTAAATTTTGTCGTTTTCAAAGCTGTGTTGAATTTTTTTGACGTTACGTGCTATATATTATGTTGTTACGTTTTAAGCTTGCCAATTTATATCCCTGTTTTTTGTGATGTTTTGTATATAACAAACTAAATTTTTAGGTCATGATAAAATGTTTCTTCACCTACGTGTGTACGTATTGATTATTATTGTTGATAGTTGTGTCTATGTATATTTCTTCATCGACTTTGTGTGTGTTTTTTTTCGTTCTGTCATTGTTTTAATATCGGTCTTTATTTCTTTTTCCTTTAAAACGTTTCTCATCTTTCTTCCCTTGTCATCGTGCTTTTGCTTGCTAGTGAATGAGTGTTTATACATATTTATTGTTATATATGTGTGATAGTGTTGTGTTTGTTGTGGACTTGCGTTTTGCGTTGTTTTTATTTTTCTTGTTGGTATGCGCATTCAAGTAGCAAATTATTTGAATATCAACAATTCCGAACACTCATGTTTTACATGTTTGTTAGTTTACATAGGTTTTTAAGTATCAACGTATTTGAATGTGTGCATTTCCCCAGTATCCTGTTATCTAGTTTAGTCGTTAATTTTGGTTTTTAAATCTAATTATTTTTAGCTTTCAGCTTATGATTGTTTAGAGATGCACTTTCTAACATTTCTCATTTAATTTTGGTGGTGATTTTTATTTGTTTTTGACTCCATATATAGCTTGATAGTGTCTTGTTGCTTTTCTATTTTTCTGTTTTGAATGATGTATTGTGATTCTCAAATATTCCTTTGACGCTTCTTTTTGCGAGTGCTGTGTAATTTTTTCGTCTTTGTTAATTTTGTTTGTTACGACGGTTTATATATTATGCTCTTCGTTAGATCCTAGTTATTAATTGGACAGTTATCTTTATTTCGACAGTTGTATTTATCAAAGTTTGTTTGCTGGTTTATTTCGTTGTTATTATTGGTTTTGTTTAGTACTTTATTACTGTGTTTGACTATTATCTTCTCCATGTTATCCAATGTTATTCAGTTTTAACTAATTTTTAAGTGGGTTTATGTTGATAGTTTCTGATAGATTGTGTATTTGGGGAAATGTTATTTGATTATGAGGGACAATATTATTCCTGTATTTGTCTTTATTGTATGTCAGGGTGAGTTTAAGAAGATATTTTTCTGTTGTTTTTTTATTGGTTTGTTTAATTTTGTGCCTTTCAAATTGTTTGAATAGCCGCTATTTCTTAATGCTGAATTGTATGTTTTTTTATTCATGAGTATTCACTAGAATCTTATCCTGTTCATGTGTAGAGTTAATCGTTACCTTTCATTTCTATCCACATAAAACTATTTTTAACATCAGACTACCTAAAGTGAAGAGCGGACGATATTGTAAAAACAAACTGAACGTCTGTAACAAATGTAATCTTTTTCTTTGAGACGCGTCTTTTAGTTGTAGGCAATCATGGATTTCCAGTTGGCTCTATCTCTTGTCACTCTCAATATTTTTCGTCTTGATATCTCTTCCAAAACCCGCTCCGCCATCCATTTGTTCAGGTTCAGGTTTATGAAGTAAGTGTGGCGCTGCTTTCGCCTCTTTTCTAATATATCGTCTTGTGAGCATTAGATTTTCCAGGCCGTTCTTGCTTATTAGGTGTTCCAGGAAACTCGTATGTCACTTCCTTGTGTTAAAATGGGTTTTCTCCTCGTTGCCATCCTCTCCAACACCACATTTTTAGTTACGTGCTCAGTCTATTTTATCCTCAGCACCTTTCTGCATAACCCCATTTCTACTGCCTCAAGGCTAACCTTTAACCTTGACGAGGTCGTACAATATTCACTAGCAGACGAACAGATGCACATAGTAATCCAGCACTATTTTCTTTGTTTCCAATGAAATTTTCCTGTCTTTCAGTATTAATCATTCTTAATAAAATCTGGAGGAGTGATGAGTGTGAAAACCTAATCTATGAGTTGACAACAATAAATACAGAATTTATGCAATATTCGTCAACTTTACTGGCTATAAATTGTTGATGCTTTATACTTATATATTGTTACGAAAATCAATTGCTAGCATTATTATTTTATTACTATTATCATTATTATTATTACACACACACACACACACACATATATATATATATATAATTAAATTTGATTTAAATTTAAAATTAATTAACTTATATTGTGAACACGGAAATTTCTGTTTCGAAAATTTAAAGCATTTATCCCATCATTATGCAATGTTCAAATATTTTGTTGAAAAGGTTTATATGTAAATTATTTTCACCAAACTAACTGAACATTGTCTGATGCCGAAATAAAAGCTTTAAATCTTGATACAGAAATTTCCGTGATGAAATCTAAATTAAATAAATTTAAGTAAAAAACTAATTTAATTATGATTATATTACACTCTACAATCGATATTTATTAAGACCAATTTTAAAGAAGGTAAATCCAAAAAAAAAAATGGATTTAAATCCTATTGTCTTTATCTGTATATATATAGTGTCCAAACAAAATAGCTACTATTGTAGTGATATTATAACATACCCATATCATAATTTCTAAATATATATATATATATATATATATATATATATATATCCGCAGACAGATTTGTTTGCTGTGTTACAGCTCATCAGTACGGTTAGACAACCGATTGCTTCTAGTCAGGATTTAATATATATATATATATACATATATATATATATATATATAGGTAGGTAGTGTAATCATTCAATAAATAAATAAAACATAATTTTCAATAAAATATTAATTTTCTAGTATGGTAATTAAATTTTTGATGGTAAGCCGAAATTCATCAGTAAAGTTATCGAAGTTTTCGTTATCCTAAATATAATAATTTCGTTCTCCTCCATATTCTTCTTCAAATGGTGTATTGCTAAAACGAATTTGCTCTTACTAAGATCTTTGCGATGGTATTTTTGGCAACACCTATTTAAACGTGCTCTATTATAATTATTCATACAAATACGTGCATATGTATATATATATATATATATATATATATATATATATATATATATATTCAGATTCTGTAAAACTTATCTGAGGACAAGTTTTCATCTAAGGATACATTAGTCATGCAGTTCTCGATAAATTTAATGTAGTGCATAATACAAATGTTGCATAATATCTATCAAACCCGCATATCATAATTTTGTAATGTGTGAAAGAACATGTAGATCATTTCCTGTAACAGAATCAGACACTTCTGTCTGAATAAAGTGCCTAAACAAGGTCACGTAAGATGTATTGATTCTGACACACTGGAAGCAGTTTTGATGGCAACACAACCATTTCAGTCAGTGATCTCAGCTGACACATTAACGTTAGGCATATGACTGCAGATTACGAAATGAAAAGGCTTGAGAAAGTGCTTACTCTAAGTTCGTGCTTCAGTATATCAGCAGAGAACCTCAAAAAGAAAATATCAATTATTGCATTCCCGTCAATTTTAAATACAATTTTTAAAGAAAGTCCTTAGCAGAAATGAGAAGCAGAGTTTTTTTACCTCTATTTTAAGCAGAGGCACCAGAGGCTAATTTGTGGGGAAAGGATGCTGAATAATGAAGAGCGGCATTGGATCAAAGAGATATTCCTTTTATCCTAATGTTCAATTAATACAAGGTTCACGAGAAACTCTAATATTTTATGAACGTATAAGGGCAACTAGTGCAAATTCATGCAGTTAATTAGGAAAGATAAAGATCAACCCTAACATTGAAGAGGGTAAATATAATAATATATCTTGTTAGGGGTCACTTCCGAAAAACAAATATTCTTGGGAAAAACTAAGTTGAACTTACATCTTATTGATCGAATACCAACTGTATAGTGAGGATTAGTCACATGGTGGATACAATCTGAAAATTTAAGTGGCTATTCAACCAAATAATGTGTTTGGCAGCATATTTCTAAATATATCTTGTCCACTAATAATTTCGGAAGAAATATATATATATATATATATATATATATATATATATATATATATATCTTGGTTAACACCAGTATATATATATATATATATATATATATATATATACTGGTGTTAACCATTTTATATAGTTTTTCCTATTCTCGTAATTTTCTTTTTTTTAAAATAAAATGCTTATCGACAGTACTTTATTTTAAATGAAACATGAATGAAAAGAGAATTGGCTCCTAAGTACCCTAAATATATAAATATTAAATGAAAGGTTATCCACCTGTTCTTATCATAATATATAGGCAGTTAATAAAATTTGAAGAATAAAGAACCAACGAAATGATAACAATAATCCTACCCTCCAATCAACTTGGATGAAGCCAGTCTACCTGAAAGTAAAACGCTGTGTATGCTCAGCCGACCATAAATGGAATGACTACATTGATTCCATAACTAATCCTGCTGCAAGGAAGGTCGGTTCACTGTGTCGAGTGATGAAGTTTTTCTCGTCTGAATCAATCTTGCACAAATATAAATATACTATCAGCCCGTGCATGATGCAGTCACATCTGGTTAGATGCCCTTACTGTACATCTTAGGGTTCTCGACAGAATGAAGCGGAAAATTTTCAATGTAATTGATTCCAAACTGGTACTTCAGTCACTTTCTCACCGGCCGAATGTGGCTTCCTTTTGCTTTTACTGAAGTTTATTTTTATTTACTAATTTACCCTCTCGAGCAATTCGCTGGCTTCCTAATAATAATGTGCTAATATTATCTCTCTTTCTCTTTTTGGCTTTTTCCTAATCGACTTTACTGACCTTTTCTTTTTATTACTAACTTTTATTTCTGGAATACCAGAATTTCTTTATTTTATGTCCAGCTGGGGTTGAACAATGCAAATATTCACCTGTTGAAATAGCTTTTTCCAAAACGTTCTATTTTAATTTACATAGGATATATATATATATATATATATATATATATATATAAAGATTAGTGGTACAAAACTTAATTTTTGATTAACACGCATTATGTATTATTTTTTCTTAATAAATTTGACAAACGGACTGAGCTAAGTCGAAGTTAATAAATAATTGTCTTTTATAAACAAATGAAGATGTAAAAAAGAATAAATGGAAATAACTTGGAGGCCACATTGATGCTCTCTCTGTTTACACAGAGAGTGCTTTAATGATTGAATGTATGTGGCTAGTAACACTTTGAGGTGCTAACTAGAACGGGGTGTGATTAAGACGGACAATTTATTCAGACGAAAGTTAGCGGTACAATTATGGTTATAAAAAAGGTGCTTTGCAATAGAAGATCTGTCAGCCTATCTAAGGATAATTAGTAAAATTACTGATTTTTTTTAAGTACCGTTTGATTCTGGATTCTAGTCTTTGAGTAGTTCCCCCTATATAGTGCGATCGACAACTGAATTTAAACATAGAAATCAATGAGTTATTATAGTGAAGGGAGAGAATATCCTTCCGTAGAGAAGGAAAGACAGAGTATTGGCAGCAAAGTAACAATGTCGAACTTAGCAAAACTATCATTGATATAACCCAGCCAAGGAAGGCGCAGGTACACGGTACTTCTGTGTACTGTAGCTTTTTTACCTTTATTGAACTCCAGTACCTTATTCCTAATAACTGATTGGACAACATTCAACGGCTAGGCATTAATAAGAGTGTGACTAACAAATCTGAGTTCGTCATCTAACTTAGTTTTGGAGCATATCATCAAGGCTCTATGAGTAAGGGTCTTAGATTAATTTTACGTTTTGGGGGACAAAGAAGTCCCAAATGTATATAAACTAGTAAACGTTGATTTTCGGAAAACTGAAGTAAGAAAAATAGAGAAAGATCTGCTCCTATAACATCAAGAAATAGAAGGAAAAATTAGTCTACTAAATTTTAAAGCTGTTTACATATTATTAAGGGATGAAGGGATTAGGCCCGCTTTAATCTCTTCGTTAAAGAAACAAAGGGTATGGTCTACATAAATTAAATAAACATCGGGTCTTTTAATATCACATAATAACCTTTCCTCATGGAAAGATATATGCTAAAATGGGTCCCAAATGGGAACACGGTGAAACACCATCAATTTGCCTATAGATGAAGATGTCGAAAATCAGTTCAATGGAAAACAAGGCAAATTGCATCAGCTCCACACATACTTTCTCTGGAATATCGGGAGGTGATAACTGTATACTATATAAAGCATCAGCATATATATATATATATATATATATATATATATATATATATATATATATATACACACTCACACATTCGTCCGCAGACAGACCTTTTTCTTTTTATCACAGCTTATCAGTACGGTTAGTCATCTGATTGCTTCTATCCATATATATATATATATAGGCAGAGAGAGAGAGAGAGAGAGAGAGAGAGAGAAATGTGGGCACTTAAGCCCGGGGAAAAAAATCCCTTAAATCATGCACAAGACAGGTATCTGTCTATTTTCCACCGATGAGTCTCTGCTCTTCGGCTGGCCCTCATTTGGTTTTTTCTCCGCCCGAAGGTAATATCGCGGTAGAACGCTCTTAGTTTCGCATTTAGTTTCTACCTTTAAAATAGTTAAATGCAGTAGCGACTTCTACACTCATAGCTTCTTTTATCGCAGTTCTCGCCCGTGGAACTCTATTCTTTTTATTTACTTCTTTGATAGCTACAATCCCCAAAACTCTAAATGTAACGACAATCACCATCCTCTAACTAAAATCATATTCATTATTTAGCTTTCTAAAATAGCCACTGTACCCAGTCTTTTATCTTACTGTGACCACCTTCGCACTATTTGTTGTACCGCCTTGCTTGGAATGAATTGATTAAATAAAACATTACTCCTGTATTAAATGACAGGTTTTCTTTCGTATTTATTTTTTTTTTATTATGGCTAATCATTATTTAGTGTTTTATTGTCTGTCTATTTAAAGTGGAGTGGATAAAATAATGAAAACACATAGTACCATAGTAGCATAATTTTGAAATTTTGGTTAAACTGTGAAAAGCTTGTCTATTTTTATGTTTGTTGACTTAATACTAGTAGTCCTACATTTTTTGCTGAAATTATATATATATATATATATATATATTAATCATATCACCCCGAGCAAGGCGGTAACGCCATTAATGTGCACGGGGGTACATAAGATTGAAGAGATTGGAAAAGAGAAAACCGGAAACAGCATCCTAAAAAGGAAACAAGGGATGAGCCTCTTCACCTGTTCAATATATGTGGGTGGAGTCTGAACCGGACTATAGTTTAGTCTATCTACCCTATTTGAAAAAAAGATCGAGAAGATTGGAAAAGAGAAAACCGGAAACCGCATCCTAAAAAGGAAACAAGGGATGAGCCTGTTCACCTGTTCAATAGATGTGGGTGGAGTGTAAACCGGGCGATAGTTTAGTCTATCTACTCCAAATGAAAAAAAGAGTGAGAAGATTGGAAAAGAGAAAACCGGAAACTGCATCCTAAAAAGGTAACAAGGTATGAGCCTCTTCACCTGTTCACTAGATGTGGGTGGGGTGTAAACCGGGAGATAGTTTAGTCTATCTACTCCAATTGAAAAAAAAAAGATTGAGAAGATTGGAAAAGAGAAAACCGGAAACCGCATCCTAAAAATGAAACAAAGAATGAGCCTCTTCACCTGTTCAATATATATATAATATTAAAATCAATTTTTAGGTGACAGTTCAGGAACAGTTTTCGGAGGAAAATTCCAATATTCAAAAAGATAATACATCCATTCATACTGCTGAAATTGTAGCTGAAAGGTACAAGGGACATTCTAGTGAAGTAGAAGATCTTATATGGCCACCACAGCCCTTAGAACTCAACTTCATATATGGTTCATTTTAGAAAAACAAATAAGGAGTCGTTATCCTCCACAACATCATTGAAAGAATTGGAGGTTGTTATCACTCTATAATGGATAATAATTTATCTGGAAATAATTAAATCCTTGTACGGGTCTTTTCGACGCAGAATTTAATTTTCAATTTCTGCTATGTGTGGTCCTAACCCATAATGAAGTACATGTGCTTGAAATTTTGAAGTTATTTCCATTATCTTTTCTATCCGCTCTTATAATTTGACCGACCGACTTGCACTTGGTTCCGCTGCTGTAGATTCTGTAAAAACATAAGTTTTTACGGAAAAATTTAGAGAGCCCCACTCTCAAATACTTATGACGTTGGTGTTCTTCTTGTCTTCAAACTGGTGGGAAAAAATTATATACGTCTTCCAAATATTATTTTACGAAATTATGGTCTCAGCTGAAATTCGAACTTGGTACTGAAATGCGTTGCTGCACACACCTATTTCTGCCTATATGTACTCATGTATCTCGCGTGAAACATATTGTATTATAAAAGAAATATATGCGCGCATGCGTATATTTTCTTACTTCCGGCATTAAATGGATGAATATCTTGAAGCAGAATTAAATGCATGAAATCTAATTTATATAAACAAATTAAAAAGAAACCTGCAAATTGAAAAATCGTCTGGATAAGATATGGAGTCAGTTTAGTTAAAGTTTCAGATTTTGAAAATCTGCTTATGTTATAACGTGGAATCTCTGAGATGGAGAAATTGGAAAGAATTGGCTTTTCTTTTTAATCTAAATATTCAAAAATCAGGTTAACTTTTAAGCAAATCGTTAATTTTTAACTCAGTATTACCCGGTGCAAGACAGTAAAGCCACTGAGACAAAATGGGTTACATGTTATGGAAGAATTACAATAGAAACATTAATAATGAACAAAAAGAGAAACGAGACCTGTGATAATCAGATCAAATGAAGATGAGATATCTGGACACGGAAAATGTTCCACTGAAGCTGGATGTGAGCGATGCAAGGCCACTATTTTAATTGACCCGCAGATGAGTGAAGGGCTGGGATACAGCTTCTCGTCTCTCACTGCCATACTTACGGCACAGGCCATTATTTTCATTGGAACACCTATCATACTGGATTCTTGTTTGCTTTCCTTCGTAATCTTTGATACGTATGACAAAAGACCATTGGTCAAATATTATTAGCTAGCCAATCAGAGCAGGAAAATCGGAGATTGTAACCCCCATAAAAGCAGTTGCCTTAAGAGCAGAAATAAGACTGAATGGGTCTTGCTCCACACACCTAAAAGCATGCTCGCTAGGCCGGTTTTTTAACTCCAACTATCAGATGCCTTTATTTAAATAGTTGAAAAACTCTGGATTGTTTACTCATAACAGCAATCGACCGTTAACATCTTCCATCCAGCTCAAGCATTTATTATACAGGGGAACTTCTTTAAATATCTTTTGTTTACATATTTATGATGTTATTAAAATAAATAAAAGCGAATTATACACTTGTTAATGAGCATTATTGAAGTTTATTAAAATTACCTGCTCGCAGCAAAAAGGGTCCTAATTCATTGGTGCTACACATGGCACTTTTCAAAAAAAGAAATTAATTTTTCAAGTGAGATCATTTCTATAATATTAATAGAATGTCAAATCACTACCTGGCTTATAAAAACAGTTATCTGTAACTTGTTTTTATGTAAAAATGTTAAGTATGAAATGTTTTTTTTTCACTGATAGCAGCGTTCTAATTATGTTCGGCCTTCTTAATGCTTAGCATGTATTTTTTCAAATGTTCAATTTCATTTCAAGATTCCGTATGTTAACACACCAAAATATGTAAAACTTTATGGTAATCAAAAGCAGGTTGTTTACCTAGCAGAGATAACATTTCTTAATATCAATTTCCAGAGTATCAGGTTGTTTCTGTTTCCCTTCACAGTTACTGCTGTTAAAAGTAAGAATCAAAGCCAAGTTATATCAACATCAAAGCTAAGCAGAATATTGAGAGATAGAAAAGTTTCACCGGACACAAAAATAAGTGTACTGAACTGTTACGTCATATCTCTCGTCCTGTATGGTAGCGAATGCTAGGCAATATCCTCAAACATAAAGGACAGAATTGAAGCAACAGAAATGTTGGTTTACAGAAGGATGCTGAGACATCCATAGACTAAAAATGAGATAAATGACATGGTTTGGGAGAAAATGAAAAAAAATCGGAACTATACGTCGCTTCAGGAAGAGACAGTTGAAGTTTCTTGGACACGTAATGAGGTAAGAGGTATTGAAGAATCCGATACTCACAGGGCCGATATAGGGAAATAGGAACAGAGGAAAACAGCCTGTGACACACTTGATGGGCCAGAGCACATGAATGACAAAACAGGATTTGGGAGAATAGCGAGACAAAACTTATTAAGAGTTGCAAGTACAGGAAGATGTGGAGAGCCAAAATCGCTTTCAGTACGTTCTGCACGCGCGTTTAACGTTTCATTTCTGTAAACCTATTTTTGATGACCACTGTAAATTATTGTGGTAGGTTATTACAATTTTTATGATTTGTTTTAACATCTGTGGATATCAGGTCACTTACCTCTGCTTCTTGTTATTTTAGACATGTTGGAAAAGAATGTTGAATTCTTCCTTTGCATATTTTTATATTTTCTCAGTCTTTTCATCTAAGGGAGTGTTGTAATCTCTTTCACTGCAATTTTTTGTAATACGCTTATTTGACGTTCTCTTCTTTGATAGAGTCACCGTTTCATCTCTTAGATTAGGACGTCTTTCCATCCTAAACATTTTTCGCGGTTCTGACATTTGCGATATCGACATTGTTCTGTTATCTCGTTCTTTGTTGAAACTTATCAATATTTTACTTTCATTCCTAGTTTTTGATGTATGCAATCTTTCTACTTTGACTTAAACAGATAAATTGTCTTTTATTAGCGACACCTTGTTTTTCGATGTGTCGTGTCCTACCAGATGGAAGATGTGAAATGGGAACCTATTACAATGTCAAACTAGCAGCTGATCTAAAAATTATCCACAGTTTATCAACGGTTTGTTAATTTTACCTCTTCCAAAAAGTAGCCTCTCACCTTTAACCAGCTAAGAGAAACTTTTCTTTCTTTCATCACTATGGCTGATGCAAAATCCAAGCTCATTGCAATTATTAGGGCTATAATTCTCTACTGACTTGAAGTGAAATTAATACGTTGAATCAATTGTGATGTTTCTCTCAATATTCTATATTAAATATTTATAGGAGTACCAATTGTTAATTCTTTGAAGATTGCGTCCGGTACGGTGTTTCTTCTATATATTTAGAGATATTTGGCAGTATCTAAAGGATCCCCAAAGGGTTTGGTCCCAACATTTCATCTCTGTTTCAGTGACTTATCAATTGTCGTCATGTTTTCTTTTAACGTTTCTATAAATACTTTTAATTAACTTCTATTTCTGGTATATAGACTTTTCAAGACTTGCTTTACTAACTTGCATGGAGCGAAATGATTTAAAAAATTTACTTTTTATGTTATGCTAGCAAGCAATATCTAACAATGCTGAAGTAAATGCATATAAACGTAAATATACACAACTATAAATTACCTATTTATACACCAATAAATGCTTAAAGGTTCAAATATAAACGAAAAATACTTAAATCAAAGAAACTTTTCTTGACTCATATGAAAACCGTCTATTACTTGTATTAAATCAAACCAATATAAAGTTTAAATACTCCAATATAAATTATCAGTATTTACATTAGTTTTAACAAAAGACGTGTTTAAACCATCAAATATTAACAACCAGTATGTACAAATCAATTTGTTTGCTGAATATAAACAAGTAACATATAAGTGATACTTATATTATTTACATGTATATTATGAACCTAATCTGTGTTCTTGTTCTTATCACAACGTTTGCCATGCGGATTTCATCATGTGTATTTCGATCATGGTATTTCAAATTGAACCGTTTACTTAATCTATAGGGACATATTTTTCTAGTTTCGCCACACATGCCTAGGGATATTTCGTCTAGTTTTTTATTTATTTTTAGCATCGCATAATTATTGCTCGTACCGTTTCCACTCATTCAAAACACACAATATACGACTGAGGTTAACCGGGTCAATATACACCTGAAGACCCGCGGGTATAATAGTCAAGACGGTGGAAAAAACAACAGAAAGATAAAGAAAACAGTTACATGTAAAAAATGTAAATAGCAATAACTCTTCATTCCCATGAGTTTAGCATGTAATTTAATTATCCTCGAAAAATGCGACTGATTATCGAATCAAATATAAACGATATTTACACCTGTGTGAAACAATTAAATAATTCTAGACATAGACAGACCTCCAAATTTTTGTTATTTGTAAACCAATTAAACATTTGTAGACTCAGAGATTAGAAACGCATATTTAATCCTGAAGCAAGCAATTGCTAATAAGCTCAAATACAAACAAATACGTAATTATCCCGAAACTAAATGTACATAAACGTAAATATAAAGGTCTTTCTTACCTATTTCCAAACCAATATATTCTCCTAGATTCTATTAAAAGCGACCAATATTTGCATCATTGCAAACCACGGTAATGTTTAAAGGCTCAAATATAATCGACCTAGATTTGCATCAATATAAAATCAGGAAATGTTTAAAGGCTCAAATATAAAAGGCCAATATATTCATTACTGCGAATGTAGAACATCTCCAAAGAATCAAATATAAACGATCGATATTTACCTACCCTGAACGAAGAAGATACTTATAGACAAATAATCCTCTGCATGGCCAATATCCAGTACGTGCCAATAAATCTAATGTTGACAAAGTTAATACTCATCGATGGTTACGTGCATCTGGATTAAAGTCCGAAACTGAAGGCTTTATTCTTGCAGCACAAGACCAAAGTCTTTTCACGAGAAACTTTCAGGCAAATATTATGCATAATAATATGGATCCAAAATGCAGGTTTTGTGATAAACACCAAGAAACAATAGACCACCTAATCTCAGGCTGTTCTGTGCTTGCCCCAAATGAATATAAAAATCGCCACGATAGAGTTGGGCAATATTTACATTGGACAATGTGCAAACATTATGGAAAAGCTGTAAACAAACACTGGTATGAACATCACCCAGCACCGGTTACAGAAATAGAAGATGTAACCATTCTATGGGATTACACCATCTACACAGACAGAAAAATTGAAGCAAACAGGCCAGACATTATTGTTAAAAACCAGAAGGAGATAATTTGTCTATTAATTGATATGGCTTGTCCAGCGGATTGTAACATAGCAATCAAGGAATTTGAAAAACTGTCAAAATATAAAGACCTGGAAATTGAAATAGGAAAAATGTGGAAATTGAAAACAAGAGTTGTGCCAGTGATAGTAGGTGCACTTGGAATGATAAAAAATGGAACAAAACAACACATTGAAAGAATCCCTGGAAACCCCAGCTTAAGAGATATACAAAAAATTGTCTTATTAAGTACAGCCCACACACTAAGGAAAACTTTATCTATGTAATGCTGGAGATGATAGGGAAGATAGAAAAACATGAAATGGAGCCATAACAACATGCCACTACCTGCCTTAGGTCTCCCCGCAGACTTGGTTGGTAGTGAGACCAAAGCAGAAATCGAAATATGATGAAAAATGACATAATAATAATAATAATTCGCCAGATATCGCAATAAAAAAACTTTTTCTTTTGATATAAGATTCACAGCATATTGTCAAATCTAATAAAAATACAATCTTGCTGAAATAGAAATATCAAAATTATGGCACTTGAGGCAATCAATTCTAGTTGTAGATGTAGCCATCGTATTGATTAGAAGGTTAATTAAAAGGATTTCTTGGAGCTCATGCCTTAAAGAACTATAAAAATTGTACTCTCAATTAGAGCACAACACATTACTAACAAAATTTACTAATCTTTGTCCCTGGTTGAAACCCTGAAAAACTTGTATACAACAGAAATCCAGGGAAATTAAAATAATACATGTAAAAAATGTCATGAGCTTTATAGACCGACAATACCCGAGAAAGAGCAAGGGAATGTCATCGCCATTTTGATCTCAAAAGTAATCGCCCTGATATCACAATTGTGCCCAAGAGAAGTCATGAATGGATCTTGCCATTGTGGTGGGTCAGAATAAGAAAATCATGGAGGCGAAGCAAGCGAGAATTCAGAGTTACAAAGAACTGGCAAGAAATATATATATATATACCTATCATTTTCTCATCGTTTTTTCCTTTTGTAGTCAGCGTACTAGGGGCTATTCTAAAGAATATTTTGCCTCGCAAGACGTCATAAAAGAGAGGTGACATAACTGGGATTGTGCTAGTGGCAGTACGACTTGGAACAGATCATGCTGGAGAAAGTGTCACGTATCTAAACTACGAGTAGGAGTTAACACCGACCTCATCCGTCTGAAATATCTAAACCTCGGAGAGGATAACAAGCAAATTTTATAATAATAATAATTTAAATTACTTGGGGACAATTGACTGCTTAGTTCCTTTTTATTTTTCTATCTGGAAACCAAGCGAATGAAAGCCAAAAGACAATAATAATGCGAAAAATATATATAATTATTCCCGATCAGAGATGATTCAATTACGAGGAATTTGAGCTATTTCAGCTGATATATGATCACCTTTTTCCAGTCAATCAGCAAAACAGCGAAAAAACTCAAAGAGAACACAAATGACGACAACTTTAACTAGTCAAATTCCGATTACATATATTTAGATACGTCAATAATGCGTAACAATGAAAATTGTAAAAGAAAAGTACATATTTTGGAAGCATATACACGTGCACATTCAAATATATAAGTAAATGTTTTATTACAAAATAGCGATTATACAAAATTAAATAAACCGCGAAAAAGTTCAATGCTAAATTAAAAAAGATAGACAAATTCTGATTAATAAAAATTTACCTAATTATATTTTTAAAAAGCTATTAGAAATGTAAACATAACTCACAAATAACTTAAAACATCTTGAAATAGCCTTAAATATACTAGCCCAGTATACTGCAATCTAATACACTCCAACAATAATCAAGATGAACAAATTCTTAAAAAGATGTACTATTAAAAATAATCTACTCATCTCAGTAAAAAAAGAATAAAACTAATTATATACTGTACTAAATTTAATACAATCAACTTAATCATTTATTTTACGTAAACTAATGTTTGTAAATTACCAACACTACATAAATTTAAATGTTTTGGAGATTGTACCTCTGACAAAAATGTAAACATATATGTTGTTCTACGGCAACAATATCATCGAGGAAATTTACATTACATATATTCGATTAAGCTCCATTTCACACTATTTAAAGTAACATTCCTTTCCCCATTCACCACACTGATTAATATTAATCGACAAAACAAATATGCTCTACTGCGAACTTGAAAACAACATCATTGAATTATCGGGGTACTGTATAAAATAATACAAAAATGCACACACGTAATATACACACATAGTAAATATGCTCTAACAAACAGGCATAATAACCACATAACCACAAATCCAATCATACATACACATGCACACACACACACACACACACACACACTCAAAATAAACACAGGTATACACACCCACAATAAAAACACTCAGTCATAAACATACACAATAAACACAATCATACATATACATAATAAACAGGCATACACACGCATAATAAACACTTAGACAACAAACACAGCTATAGATACATTCACACAATGAACACAGACATACACATACACAGTAAATACTATCAGTCACGCACCAGCAGCATAAACATATTGATACATACACATATAATAAACACATACTGATATACTCACATAATATAAATGGACAGAAACATACACACAAACCACAATCAGACATACATTTACAATAAACACACTCAGACATGCACACAAAATAAACATATCCAGATATACTGAAAGACGCACAAGGACACATGCCCATACTTTCAATTAACACACTTAGGCACATACACGCTAAACACTCTTACGCACACACATATACGCTAATAACTTTAGAGAAGCATACACAATTTTCACCCATGTATATATATACACCTACATACAGAATAAATACCCGAGGTAAACACAAGAACCTCTTTCAGGCATACACTTACACTATCGACACACTCATTCACGCAAGCATCCACATACCTTAAAAATATCGATATAAACAGATGCGAAGATTCTTATTGATCCTGCATGATTACATAAACGTATACAGACACTGTGTGTAAACCGTGGTTGCTCTATATATTTCAATGTGTTAGTATTGACAAAGAAAGCAATAAGCAAATATCTTAAATAACACACATTTAAAGTTTTGCACGCAATTGCTGATGGTAAAAGGTAGTATTTTTGTCTGACGCCTGTCACAACGAGTGCGCTTTCTCCACCCCTCCCAAAATAAGAAAAAAAATAGATTTCTTGAGAATTCGAGACAAAGAATCCGAAGTACGAACGAAGCGCCAAACTATTGCATTCTTCTTCCGGTAAAATCTGACATGACCTTCTCAACTGCAAGCAAGGGGCGGAAGTGAGGACGCCATGATGTGTATAGCGCGCATTATTCTTGCATTGTTATTTAAAATATTAGTAAGGGTTTCCAGTAAGCCGACCAGAGAACAAAGATGAAGACTGAGTGATAAGGAGAAAAAAGAATAGTAGAGGTAATAAAAATGAAAAAAAAATACTGAGTTTGTGGAAGAAGTTAAATGAAAGAGAAAAGTATTGAACTGTAGTATCTAAATGAAATCTACGAAAATGATAAAGTTTCAATCGGCCACCCAAGGAAAGGGAGAAAAGAATAAAATGAGATACCGTATATTATGCATGAAAATAACAAATCATAAAAGGAGATTGAGCAAAAAACAGTTTAAAGTAATATTTAATAAAATAACAGTATTTAACGTGTATAGGTAGTTGAAAGTAGGAAACGAAAATGTATGTGGAAATAAAGCGAACACAGGATAATGCAAGCATAGGACGATAGATGAAAGTGAAGAGAAACAATATTTTTAAAAACCACTTGTTTTTCTTTTGCAAAATCGTAACAAAAAAAAAAAAAAAGAAATTAATTGAAGGTTTATACATTGTTTCAGCTAAAATTTCTGGGAATGGGATTTATCATGTATTGCATTATTTTATTCCAGCTATTTATCCTAATAGTTGTTGTTTTTAACAAACCGTTTTCTCCTTCAGCAGTTTTATATCAATTTTGGTAATTTACAGAGAATTCTAAACTGAAATCTTTAAATAATCCACGTAACACCATCAGCCAGTCAGTTAAGTGATACACGCATAGGAGATCATGTCTCGAAAAAGACATGACTGACTGGGCAGAATTTTATCCCGCAGTAGGCTGCCATTACTTTCTTTGGTAGACTGGATGCCAGCCAAGGCTATATAACTCAATCTATCCTGTTATTTAACTCATGACTGGAGCGAAGAAACTGATGAATAGCCTTCCCAAGATTATTTGCGGGTAAAGGGATGCGGGGAATTCAACGGGAATTCGAACTCAGCTCCGCGATTTCTTGTTTCGCACCACAACGCAGCAGAAATGATGTTTTACTGAAAAATTGCTGAGGCTTCCATCGAGGAGGTGTTGCAAAGGATGCAAACGATAAGAAACCTCTTACTAAATATTAGGAAGAGACAAATGCGGTTCCTTAGACACGTAATGAGGAGAGAGGGCCTATAGAACTTAATACTCACAGGTCGGATAAAGGAAAGAAGAGACAAGGAGAAAATAGTGCAAGATAAACTTGTTAGGTTTGAGCAAATGGATGGCAAAACAGTGCTTAGAAGTGATATTTAAAAAAAAAACATTGAGAGCGACAAGAGACAGAGCCAAGTGAAAGTCCATGATCTTCTACCTCCTGAAAGGACACGGAACATAAAGAAGAAGAAGAAGAAGAAGAAGAAGAAGATGATGATGATGAAAAAGAAGAAGACAATATCCTAGTGAATTAATCAGTGTAAGACAAAGATTAATAAATTTAATGTTGGTGAATTTGGTGATATAGTAATTGTGAGTTCAATGTAATGTCCTGGGAGTAGACTCAGTAAAAACGGGCGAGCAATAACTGGGAAGTAATAAAAAATAAGATATCATTCAATATAGACAGTGGGGCGGGAAATATCTATCTACATTCTATTAGGTTAAACTTGTAAACATTATTCATAGGTCAGTGAAATTTTGAGTTCAACGTCACCTTGGACTGAGTTGAAACGGGCGAGCAATAACTTAACAGTAGTAAAAATCCATAGATATAGACAATGTGACTGGAACTATCTGCCCATACCCTAGTAGATTAAACGTGTAAATATTAATCGTTGGTCAGTGGAATTGGACTCAGCGGAAACGTACGAGTAATAATTGAGAAGTACTGAAAATAAGAAGTCGACAATACCCTTAGTATAGACAGTGAGACGGGAAATGTTTCCTCCCCACTTGTAAATAGCATTCATATTTGAATCGAATGCTTGATCAAAATGGAAAAGTGAACATTAAAATAACTACATCGTCGCAACAGATTTCATTGAATCACGATCGGGTGACTTACTAGCCTTCAATTTTAGAAGTGTATTTTCTAGTTTGATATACAAAGTTGACGTCACGGAGACTGTCTTTGACATTAACATTGTAAGATATTCAAGAATCATCAGTAATAGATTAATTTGCAGTTTCTACATTATTCAGACAATTGTCCTCATCTTTATTGCCAGTTGTACAATGTTTCGGCTTTTGTAAACTCCGGCCTTTTTCAGGTGCCAGGAAATTTGAACCGAACCCTTTATTACCAACACTGCGGTATATGAACTCCATTCCTTGCCTAGTGCTTCTTTTCAAAGTCATGAATTATCTCCCTCTAACCATGCAAATTACTTATTCAAATAACTTATTCGCTTGATGTCATTCTAATCTTAATTCAGAAAAATAGTTTTGTAAATTTGAGAGTTTAAGACAATGACTACCAAATTTTTTCTGAGCCGAATTTTCGTAATCCCTCAACAAATTTTATTTGATAAAAAAATTAAGTATAAAAGACAAACGTGAGGTAAAGGAAGATTAACGTGGATTCGAAGTCAGAACCTTATCGCTGATAACCCTCTCCTCCAATTGGCGGATCTTAGTTCCTATATTCTTCTATTTTATAATAGAAAAATATCTCAATGATGAAATTGCTCGATAGTTATACATACCTATTTATACTGGAAGTCATGCATACAATTACAAGTAATCCATAAAAATATTTAAAATGTTGAAATGATATATACTGTTCGTGTGGATTTAAAAAATGTAACTTTATTTGTATTTGCGATAGAAATAATTTTTAAAGAGAATTAGAAAGAAGTAAATCTATGTTTTTTAAGGTTTTATTTCCACATGTCCTCCATCATTAACAATATGTTATGAGAATTTGCAGTTCATATTTTTTAGTAATTTAAAAATTGTTACAAATTTTGTGGTAAAAATACTTAAAACTATGTACATTAAACTTTATAACATTTTTTACAGATTATTTCTATCATATATACAAATAATTTTATGCATTTTTAACAGGCACAGAGACTTTATAGACACCATATATTTTAAACTATTTATAAATCTTTTATTGATTTTTAATATTTCCGCTTCACATGTTATCCATTTTTCCAAGAAACTATAAAATGCACCACATTGTTTGGGGAAAGTATAAGTTTAACAGAGTAAAATGATGCTTCAGGTATTGTTCAATAAAATCACATTTGAAACTAGTCACAATACATTATATTGCATTCAGACATATGGTTCTGTTGTTAACATTTCGGTCTCTCATGTGGTATGACGTCATAGAATCGCATTACTAATTTACGACCTGCGTCTGCTATTTGGTTTATGCTATCCTAGCGTATCAATATTTTATGTCAACATGACAGAATATCACGTTTCATGGTATATATATGTATATTAATTCCCCTAAACACATTCTAAAGATGACACATGTGAACCGAAAGCTTAGGACCAGCGTAATAAAAATACAACTAAATTTTGAAAAAAATTTATCTTTATTTTCACAAGAAATTAAAGCTAAAATACGATGCTTATAACGGGTCATGAGTAAACATAATAGACATTCATTGTTTGTTATATTTAACAATGTATGTTTAAAGAATTATCTGCCACCTCAATGCACAATATATAATGTTAATATTATAATAGATTCGATATATATATATATATATATATATATATATATATATATATTTCATTACTCAGATACATAAACAGAGTTACAGCAAAAATAAAATATTAAGGCACGGTTAAACAGCGATTACGCTACAAGACAATTCATAAATGGTAGTCGGTACTGTCTCGTTACTACATTCCATTTCATGGGAATGATAGGTTATATATATATATATATATATACTAGCAGTATAGACCGGCGTTGATCGGGTGTTATGAAAGCTTTAAAACTAATCCATGATCCTGGAGTTCGGACTGAGCTTAAAGAATATTTGTGGGAAGTTTGGTGAGAATCGGATAAAAATTGTGGATTTGTATAAAGGACATACAGACAGATAAACATACACACACAAACATCTTGCCTTATATTTATATATATATATATATATATATATATATATATATATATAATCTGCACTCTTTTAAGAACTTCAACCTTGAAACTTTTCAATATCGTTTCTTATGTCTTTGTCTAAGAATGTATCAAATTTGATTAAAATCTGACCACTCCTTCTATAACCCGACTTTTTTTTGATTATCGATTTTCGATACTTATCGAGGCTACCTCGACACAAAACCTAGACGCTTATGGTACAACTGTGTAAATTTTTAAAGAAATTGGTTCGGCGGTTTCAGAGTCTATAGGTAATGGATACACACATACACAGACACCTACACACACAGAGAGACAAAGTTCCATTTATAAATAAGTTTATATAATATATATATATATATATATATATATATATATATATATATATCTTCAACGGGGTAAATTTTAATGGAGAACGTATACTTTTAATTTTATTAGTTTTTAATTTATAAGCATTTATAACATTTTATACTTTAATATACGAGGGATGAGTGAAGTGTAACCTGGTACGAAAAATATAATAATTGGAAAAGCGAAGAAGAATATACATTTATAAAGACACATTAAACAGACAGATTCAAGTGCATGTGTGTGATTAGACAAGCAAAGATAGGAATAATAGGAAACAAGTAGCGAGAGAAGAAACAGGAATTAACAGACAGAAAGACAGAACCAGCGAAGAAAATTCGTTGAAAATACTTATTTTCTTTCATTGATCTAATTCTCGTATTCAGCCATTGTGAGTATCGAGAATCACGCAAAAATGGCCGGGATTTTAATGTCAAATTATATTTGGAGAACCGTTGAATCTCAGTAGGAATGGGACAAATGACCTTTGCCTGAGAATGTTGTTAGAAGCGTGAAGTTGGAGGTTATAGTGGAGCAAGCTAAAGTTAGATACAGCCAATAGGGTTTTTGCGGCAATACTTGTAATTTCAATAATTTCGAATTCATAGACACACTAAGATAGATACATACATACATACATACATACATAGAGAAATATACATATCCTACGTCTATAGCAGAAACCAAATTCCAAATAATGTGTAGTCATCAGGTGCCTATTATTGTGTTTATATATTATTATATGCACTTGATGATTACATAGCGCATGAGACTCCGAGTCGTGCTATAGATGAGAGATATGTATATTTTTATATACTTTAAAGCTCTTTTATATTATATTCAGCACTTTTCTATTAACACCAGAAAATAAAATAAAATTTTTATTCATATATGTTTCTACCTGTGTGTATAACCATATGTATATTTATCGATATTCATATATATGTATGGGGGTTGATCGGGCTAATGTATATCTATTTTAAAAGGTGCAATATGCAGGTGTGAATGATTGGAAGGTTAGACGGTATGCAAATTATTTCGAGTTTACTCTCTTCATATTCTGTTTTTATTAATATGAATTATATAATTAAAGGTGAATACATATAGAGCTTTTATGGATTGACTTCGAACCCACCCACGCCCATGCATATATATGTTCATTTGTGTGTGTTTTTCTTTGTAAAATATTTGTATAGCTTCAGTTTTATTATTTTCAATGAGGTGTCCTCATTCGGTAGAAACTCTATATTTTTTTCATTTACTTGTCATTTTCCGTCTATTTAATTATTTGTTGTAATTTTTTTTTTATAAAAAGAAAAAGTGTTTATAAAAATCATTTTTTGGTCTATCTATTTATTTGTTGTAAAGTGTTTTATAAAAAAGAATGATCTATTTAAAAAAATAATTTTATGTTTCAATTTATTTTTATATATTTCGTCAATAATTAAACACTTGTTGGTTATATGCATGTTATTTCATTAAGATTTTATTCATTTTCTAATGTGAATCATTTGCAATGTCTACATATGACATTTATCTCACTGCGTTTATTTAATAGATTTTTATCCTTAAGGGATTTAATAATAAATAGTTTTTCGTATTAACGTAATGAACATGGTTCATTTAAGGACTTACATGTTTTACCTTCTTTTAGAATTTTGCACTTCTTTGTGGGGGCTTTTTTTGTTTCCTTTAGGTACCAATGATATTTTGATAGGGATGTTTTATTTTTGTATTTGTTATTATTAACTGAAGAGGTGTGCTGGTAAATCCTCTGCTTTAGAGTGTTTTTAGTTCTTCCTATATAAATTTATATATTATTTGAGATTTCCTTTGAAGAGAGTTTGCATTGATAGATAATTGATTCCATTAAGCATGTTTTCTAACGGACAGTCTATGGGATTTTTACAATTACATTTTTTCTTGTCTAAATTGTCATTTTCTGCTATCCGGTTGTTTTTATTGATTTTGTTTAAGTTTTTAAAAATATTATTATTGTAACTTAATTTAATATTGTTTCTATTAAAGATCTTACTTAGTGGATTTTTTTCGGGAAAGTGTTTCTTAATTAACGCGAGGAATTATTTCCCCAATTTACTATTAGTCATCTGCTTGAAAGCGGGTGTGTAGCAGATGTTATTCCTATTCCTATTTTTTCATCGAGGGTTGCTTTTCACGTTTCCATTATTTAATATTTGGGTTTTTGTATTCACCATTTTTAATGCAGTATTATAAAAATTGCTATGCCTATCAAATACTTCCTCATTAGCTGAATTTGTACTAATTCTGTATTTTATTGATGAGGGTATATGCTTGATGACAGACGGAGGGTGTTAAAATTTGTGTGGATGTATAAAGGATTGGTATTTGTTTTGTTGTATGGTTGGTGTATGTTTTTCTCTAGACCCAAGTTTACATCGAGGAAATCTATTTTTTTATATTTGTTTTAATTGTTACTTTTAAATTAAGATTTTTAAACTCTTTCTGTATCACTTTTCTAATTCTATCTATTTTGAAGTTAGTGGCATTTCTTCTTATTTTAAGGCCATCGTCTCTATATAGTCCAATGTCTTTAGTATTTACTTCCTGATAAGCTGTGAGATTATATAATATTAATAATCCTACAAGATTTGAAGATTCAGTAGAGTCCATAGACCCCATTGTAATATCAAAAATGTCCTCTTTGGAATTAACTTTTTTCCACTGTTCTTCTTTATGAATGTGCACAGATGTTTTTGCATTCATTATTATTATTCTTTCCTCTTCCATTATATCTGAGTAAAGGATGGCAAATTCCAGTGCTGCAACAAATAGTTTATTTTGATATCGACCGAAAGTACTCCTCAATATCGAACTGGATAAAAGAGCAGTTGTTTTTTTTTTATAATATAAAACCACTTTCTTACATCTGTGGTGTATTTCCATAATCTTATTTCCAAGTATTCCATGATTTGTCTGTTAATCCTTTCTAAAATGTTCTTACTAATTTTTCCGATCTCTGGTCTGGTGTGATTTATCTTTCTCCAGGTGGGATTTATACTTAAGTTTTCCTTATGATCTTTTATTGTTATGTAGCACTCCTTTGTGTTGAGTTTTGCTATTCTGTTGCTTATTTTTAATTTATCTGTGATTTTTTTACTAGCTGTGTTAATTTTATTGCTATCAACATCCTTATAGTTTTTTGTCAAGTTTTTTATGATTAGCATATTTATATTCTTTAGTTGTTACTTTGTAGAAATTGACAGTTTTATCCAATTTCATGAATACTCTATCGGATGATTTATTTTTTCACTACTTGTCCAAGATGTTGTTGGAAATCGTTTATCCTTTTGTGAAATGCTGTGTTGTTTATTATGTCGAGTAAATCATTTCGAATGTAAGGGGCAGTTCTTTTTTTTTTACTTTGAACCCATATACTTCTTGATCTTTAGGTGTGTTTTTCTTTGTGTAGAAAAAAAAGGGCCTTCCATCTGATCCGCCGGATTAAATCCTTTGTTTTGTATAATAGTTTTATGAAATAAAACTATTATACAATGTTTTGTTTGTGTTGGGTATATTCTTCAGTAAGATTCCAAAAACGATTTTTTCCATATTGCTTTGTCGAAAATTTAAAAAATAAAAATAAACGTGTACAGTGCTCTACCTGTATGGGAGTGAGATAATTCCAGGTGAAGAGAACTCAATGTGTTTTTTATTTTGAGTGCTCTGGCAATTAATTTATTATGAACAGTACTCAATATTACTCTGATTATCCAAGAAAAACACATGTAAATTTTATATCTTCCCACATAAATACACAGAAAACTAAAAG